>APFE030689028.1:0-31424 GCA_000404065.3 Pinus taeda
CCCTGTTAATGGCCAAATGTTGAAACATTATCAAGATCCTTTCTAAAGGATATAATGCCCCTGTATATATGTTTAGATTAATATTTGTACATATGGCAACACTTTCCTTTTTCTTTTTTGTTGTTGTTTTGTTTTTATGTACATAAGCAATCGATTACTTCGAACCAAAAAGGTTATGGAAACAATGTCTCGCTGATAAATCACAGCAAGTTCACATTTTGGATACATAAAGAAACAATTGTCACAAGATCTGGCAAACTAGATTCTGTTTGAGGACCATCAGTGCATGGCAACATCATTATTTCAGACCTTGTACCCCGTGAAAAACTTTTTTCAGGCCAGCTAGAAGCTTCTCAAGAAAATGTTGCTAGAGCTCTCTCACAGGATATAGCATCTAAAAGTTTTGAAGTTTTTATTTTTAAGCTCCTCTAAAAAATCTCTAAAGGAAGGCAATGATTGATTCCACACCATCCTTCCTTCATCATCTAAAAACAAAGAAGAGGTGGAACTCAAGCAAAACTATCCAAAGCACATATTAGAAACTTGGTTGCTGGTGGAAAATGCTGCCGCAGTCAACACAATTCTGGCAAAGATGCTGTCATTTTCTTTTACCACATTTATCCAATGAATCTTCAGCGTCTCTGCTTTCTTTTCTTTACTGTCCACTGAACTCCTCTGTTGTGGATCATGCTTACAATTATCTTTATATATCCGCAGATTCAAAAGCCCCTCATTTCCACTCATTTGTAAGCTAGAGTAAAAAGGGTCAATGGCATTTGCAGTGGAGTTATTTTGAATAGATCCTAGACCTCCAAATGCACCACTCTCAGACCTGCTAAAACACAAGGCTACCATTTACATTGCATTGTTTTGTTGAGAAGACTGTTTACTTTGGCGTGGAACTATCAGCTCCAGATTTGGCATAAGGAGTTTTCTCCGATACGCAAACATGTTAATGCTAAATCTTGATATTTGTAAAAGTTTGTTTTCTTTTTGTCTACAAACAACCCTTCAAATTTTTTACATCCAAACACATTTCCTTATCTGGTATCAGTCCATGTATTCTAGCTCTTATCAAACTAGGCTTATGCCTCAATTAACCTTGGTGTGATCAAAAAAGGTCATGAGTCTTTGACACTGAGAGCTGGAAAGTAATAGTTTCTGCATTTGCCTGGCAAGCAGCTTCATATATCAAGCCAGACACTAGTGAAGGAAGAGCAACAGATATAATGGTAAAGAATTGTGTAGACTGTTTTGATTCTACAACTTTTTATGGTCTTGGATAAAACAAAAAATTGCATTAACTATAAAAAATATCAGCAGAGGGAGATGAATGTTCATGATATTTATGTGCATGCATCGGTTTTAGGAAAACCACATATTCTACCTGATTACGATGACAGATCTCAGAAGGTTGATCAAGACACTCAGGCTCCCAGGGTTGCTGCTAGATTTATATTGGACTGCCTTATTTATATACCTGCAAAATTCTGCACCTTTGCTGCAAATATATTTTTGTCAGGATTGAGTAATTTAGCAGCAGATGCATCCCAAGTACTTTTACAGGAATGTGCTGGCTATGATGAACGTGTTATGCTGCATGAACTGGGTCTTTCCATGGGTATTATTAATTGGATAAAGGATTATCAACTTTTTTCACTTGATGCAGAACATTCTAGCATGTCTGAAGAATGCCATGAACAATGGGAAATTTGATACAGAAAGCAAATATTTGTTGTGTCAAGTAGAATCCTGGATCAAGCTATTATGCTGCGGTTGGTCCAGCAGATCATCACATTCATTATTATGACTTGAGGAACCCTAGTGTTCCATTATATGAATTTAATGGTCATAGGAAAACAGTTTCCTATGTTAAATTCATTTCAACAAAATGAAGTAGCTTCTGCATCTACAGACAGTACACTGCGATTGTGGGATGTGAGGGATAATCGCCTTCATTAAGTTTGATCGAGATGATGAACTATTTGCAACTGCCGGTGTTTCCAGGCGGATCAAAGTGTTTGACTTTGCAACAGTAAGAATGAACCTGCAGATGTGCACTGTCCTGTAGTGGAGATGTCTACTCAATCTAAGCTAAGTTGCTTGAGCTGGAGCAAGTGTATCAAGTCTCAGATTGCCAGCAGCGATTATGAAGGCATTGTTACTGTCTGGGATGTAAATACTCGTCAGAGTGTCATGATGTATGAAGAACATGAAAAACGGGCATGGAGTGTGGATTTTTCACGCACAGAGCCGACCAGGCTCATCTCAGGGAGTGATGATGGAAAGGTCAAGGTGCGGAGAAACTAAGGTTCAGAAGAGGTCAAGAGCTGCCTGTCAAAGAGGAAGATTGGGCTTTCGTGAGAAGAATATTTATAAGAGAAAGAAACATTGACCAATCTGTTTCAAATCCACAGCCAGAGAACGTAGTTCTAAGGCACCAGGATGTACAATGAAGGAAGGGATCAGAAGAGTTTATGTTGAATCATGTTATAGGAGAAACAGTGAATAAGCTGGCTCATTCCAGCAAAAGCAAAGTAAAGGCTCTGGTTGGAGCTTTTGAAACTGTTATTTCACTCAAAGAGTCTGAGACTAATGAGCTGAAGCATGCTGCAAAAGATTTACCCCAGTTGAGCACTCTCCAAGAATGCACGTGAAGTTCAGCACTGATAGTTTTAGGAGCTGAATTTACTCCAATCATCCATTTCATTAAGGCATGAGACATATGGATATAAGGAACTCTGCAGTCTAGCAACTAACATGGGCCAACCTGATCTGATTTATAAAGTTCATGGATCTGGCCAATCATTAGGCCTCTCTGAAATCTAAACATGGTGCCGCTTTTGGATTTTCTAAAATTGCAAAGCAGGCTGGTGATGCACTTAAGCCTCATTTACATTCGCTTGTGCCAAAGCTTGTCCGCTATCAGTACAATCCATATAAAAATATCCGGGAGGAAATGAAGAGCATCTGGCGTTCACTAATGGTAGATCCCAAGAAGACCATCGATGAATTCTTTGATGATATAATTGTGGATTTATTGACACAAAGTGGATCTAGACTTTGGCGTTCTCGTGAGTCTTCATGCCTTGCTCTTTCAGATCTCTTACAGGGGCACAAATTTGATCAGGTTGGAAAGTACCTAGAGAGAGTCTGGATCACAGCTTTTTCGAGCTATGGATGACATAAAGGAAAGTGTTCGGAATGCTAGTGACAGTCTCTGTCGTGCAGCGACTTCACTTAGTTTAAGGTTATGTGACTCGTCCCTCACCGAAAGGTCTGATACAAGTGCAGCAATGGCCATTGTTTTACCATTTATGCTTTCTAATGGTATAATGAGCAATGTTGGAACTGTTCAGAAAGTTTCGATCAATTTGGTTATGAAGTTTGCAAAGGCTGCTGGTGATGCTATTCGGCCCCATTTACTAGAGTTGGCTTTTTGTATGGTAGAAAGTCTTTCAAGTTTAGAAGATCAGAGGCTTAATTATGCTGAGCTACATGCAGAGACTGTTGGTATTCAGAAAGAGAAGTTTGAAAACTTGCGTATTGCAGTTGCATAGGATTCCCCTATGTGGGAAAGTCTTGATCTGTGCCAGAAACATGTTGACCCCCCTACATTAGAACTACTGGTTCCTCGTCTTATTCAGCTTGTTCGTTCAGGAGTGGGACTGAACACAAGGGTTGGTGTTGCAAGGTTTATTAGTTTTCTTGTACAAAATGTAGGTTCAGATATAAAGCCATATATAAATTCCCTAGTCAAAGTTTTGTTTCCAGCTGTTGAGAGAGAGAAAAGTTCAGCATCAAAGAAAGCATTTGCAGTAGCTTGTGGAGGTTTGCTGAAATACGCCGGGTCTGCTCAGGCACAGAAGATGATCGAGGATTCTATTGCATTGTACACTTCGGTTGGTGACAAGGAAACTCAGGTGGCAAGTGTTATACTACTTAAGACGTTTTCCCAACAGGCTGCTAATATTGTGAAAGGATATCACACAATAGTTCTTCCTGTAGTTTTTATGGCCAGGTTTGATGATGAAAAGAAGTCTTTTTGTGAAGCAGCATTCTGTAATTTAGAGAAGATAATCAAGGCCTTTGGTAAGCCAGAGTTTTGTAATATGGTTATGCCTTTTCTACTGGAGAGCTGCACTCAAAAGTCTTCTGGGAAAGTTGATCACAGTGGTTCATCATTGGATGGTTCTAGTGCAGAGGAAAATGGAGATCTGCTCCCACCTCTAGGAAAGGTTCTAGACTGCATTACATCTATTGTAACTGTTGCAAAACTACCTGATATACTTGAACATGGAAAAAACATGATTGCAACATTTCTTAATTCTCTTCGTCCGGAGCTTTCATGGCAAGTAAAATTATCAGCTTTTCCACAATTTGAGCATTCTATGGAAGGCTTCGTGTACATGCTTCACAAGCTTCCAACATTGCTTCTGAACAAGCAGATGTCCAACAGATCCTGATCACTGAGTCCTTTCAGAGCCTGTCTTCACTAATACTTGAATGCATCAACAACATAAATATTGCACAGGTCCATTTGGCAGCATGCGAGTGCCTGGCAGATATGGTAGAAGTGTTTTGTTCTGCTCAGAAGACTGAGTCATCTTTGTACAGGGAACTATTGCAATTGGATAATGTGGGAAAGCAGCCTGAAAAATATACAGAATCCATTGGTGCTTCTTTACAATTTATATCAATTAGAAGAAAGGTTGGAGATGTCCAACCATGGATGCTTGAGATAAGTCCAGATGAGGTTTTAGCAGTCAACTTTGCATTCCAACTGCATCATATTCCTGATGAAAGTATGTCTACAAAGAACCTACGTGACCGGCTTCTGAGGATGGTGAGGTCTCTCAACCCTGAAGTGGTCACGGTTGTAGAACAAAAGGTTAACACTAATATTGCACCTTCCTTACCCCAGTTCATGGAAACATTAAACTATTACTCATCGGTGTTTGAGTCTCTAGATGCTACAATTCCAAGGGATAGTAGAGATCGTATGAATGTTGAGAAACAGTGCTAATGTTAAGGACACAGTTAAATCTTCACTCCACCAATCATACTGCAATAGTCAAGACCAAGGAAGAAGGAGGAGCTATGTATTTTGGATGGTTGAACATAATTCTCATTGCAGTATTTGCTTGGCATCGAGAAGCAAGGACTGTAAGAAGGTACTTGTACAAGAATTTCTAAAAATTTGTTGATACCATTGTAGAAACTATATCTGACTTTCATGTCTGTCAGGTAAAGAGGAAAATGCTGAGGCTTGTTAAAAATCAGTGATATGCCTGCCTGCACAGTGGGCAACTGGATAGAGACAGTTACCATGTAACTTTCAGGAATTTATGCTTGACTAGCTGAAAAGTATTGGAAGTTTTTTTTACTTTTTGGTTGTGACATTGAGTACAGAGCCTCATAATCAACTGGATGGAAAAATCAAGTCATTTTAGCGGCCAACCAAGGAATGTTGCAGTCTACAGCGACAATAGATGATCAAGGCAGTCTAACCTGCTGTTCTTGGCTTTTCACGAGAAAAAGGCCATCCCCAAGTGGAGCCACTGTTAGCCTCCTATTGCAAATAGGGGTTCATATTTCATGATTGACGGTTTGCATGCCAAATATGTCATCTTTTTTTATTACTACAAAGGTTCCATACTTCCAGAGAGTTTCATTTAGATAAGTCATTCAAATTTTGAAGAGCTGTTCAGTCAAGGGAAGGCCAAACAGTTTAAACTTGGCTTCCCTGGGTTTCAATTGCTTGCTTTAGAATATAGAGATGAATTTCTGGCCAAACAAGCTTAAAACTTGGCGGTTTGGTAAATAGGTAGAGAAACCAGGGTGCTCATCAGCTTAATCTGAGCCCTGGAAGAGACAAGGTTCGATTTAGATAGGAGGATAGCTGAAAGAAAGGTTGAAAGGCTAGGGGTGCTAGTTCAAGGGCACCCAAACCAAAAGAAGAAAAAATGTTAGGAGAGTAGGCCGAGTAGGTAGCGTTATGGTGGCAGAAACATGGTTGGGGATCTGTTTCATTTTATATTCTCAAACATGTTATCCGTTCGCATCTCAAGCATAAGGCAGTTTCAATTTGGAGGAGCTCAAGCGAGGCATGTCTGAATTTCCCTTTTTTCCCTCAAAACACTCGCTAACTTCCTCTAATCCACTTAAAAAAGTCATGTTTCCCCTTCAAAAGCCTAAGATTCCTATCCTTAGCGCTCTCTGAATCAGATTACATATTGACTTCTAACTTATTATCTAAATCCCAGTTATTCTTCCCTCCCCATACTAAAAACATTATACGAGATCCCCCTAAATACATATCCCCTCCATTGGTTGAAATATAACCATAACTAGCTCGACATTTTCTGCTACTATTACAAAGGACTATCAACCTTTAGTTTTGTTTTTTTTGTTGTGAAATGGGATTTTGGAAATGTCTAGTGGTCTGCTTATGTCTATATCTGTGCTCATGTGCATTCAAAAAATGTTGGATGGGGTTTGGGGTTTTGTATCCCAACCTTGGCAATGGCACCAGCACCCTCTGTTTTCATGTGTGGGACAAGATTGTACCCAAATGAAAAAAACCATGTGTTCAGAAGGATAGTGTTTGTAAAGTGGTTATATTCCAGCTATTACCTCTTATTATACTGTCACTTGTTTGCAGTGGTGCATTGTCTATCTTGCTGTCCAAGGACTACCAGAACCAAACATATTTGCGACCTGATGATGCACATGGCAAGAATAGCATAGAGTCTGCTCAATTTAATAAGGACAATTCTTTTGTGGCTGGAATTTTACAGTTCTTTACAAGTTTTGTGTTGTATGGTTACTTGGTTCCATTATCACTTTATGTATCTATGGAAATAATGAAGGTAATGCAAGCGTTCTTTTTAAATATGAATACACGCATGTACTATGAAGAAGTTGACAAGCCTCCTTGTCCTCGAACTTCAAAATTTTGAATGAAGAATTGGGTGAGGTTAGCACCATCCTTCCGGACAAAGACAAGCACTCTTACACCTAATGAGATAGAATTCTTCAAATATTCAACTGTTGGTGTGTCTTATGGAACATGTATTACTAAGGTACAAAAGGTTGTGCTAGAAAGTGCTGGCAAGAAACCTTCCTTGAAAAAAGAAGAAATCTTTTCTTCAACTCTTCAAAAAAGGATTCGACTTGAGGGATCAAACTTGTAAGAGTCAAAATGAAAAAGTGGAAAATGAGTAGCAAAGGCTAGAGATTGAGTTGCGAAGAAAAGCTTTGGAGTCTTTGAGGGAAAAAAAGGCTGTTAGCCACTAAATAGTCTCCAGTGGCTCATAGTTCTTCAAGACTGCCATGTTCTCATTGATTTGTTCATCAAATGGATCAAAAACATTGTTTTCCTTGTCGTGCAAGTTATTGCTAATTTATTTTTCTAAAGATCTGAGCCAATTTGGATATTTCATCGAGGGGGTGTTATACTCTCAACATTTCTTTTTGATGTCCTGTATGTTTTACTTCTGGCAGCAAGATGTTGAGCTCTATCCATCTTGAGAATTTGAAGGCTTTCAAACTTTACAAGGGATGTACATTAGGGGTCTATGGTGCCAACATTCTGCCTCGGCAAAGTTGGCATCAAATCAATTATTGTGGTTTTGAGTACTCTTAGTTCGATGATATGGCAGGTGCAATGACGTTTAGCTTAGTAGGATCTGGAATGAACAAATGTAATATCATTGCAGTGGATGTTGTTTGTGTAATACGAAAATATGTCAAGTAGATGATGGGAGCCTTCAGCTGTTGGCAGAAAAAGAAGATTGCAATGACATCAAGTGATCATCCAGAGACAAACTTAGGAGAGATGTCTGAACAAAGTGGTGACAATCATGCAATTCCTAAGGGTGGACAGAAAGAATACATGTATGCAGATCTTAGAATCCTTCTTTATGTGGAAAAGGAATGATAAACAGGCTCATGAATCAGGCAACATAATCCCTCTGAGATATTGGATTGGCTATTTTTCCCAGTGAGGTACAGGATTGGATGGCAATCACAGTATTTTCTTGAACTCCAGGACGGTTTTTGATGCTGATCAAACACAGGATTGGATTGGATGTTTGAAAACATGTGTCAACATCAGAAAACTATAAATGCAGCAATCCAAAATTGTTTGCCATTGCAAGAAAACTCAAAATGCAGTGCGCACATACTCAAAACATCACACAGGTAAAAAAATGATGCAGTGCGCAGATACTCAAAACATCACACAGGTAAAAAAATGATGATGCGCACATACTCAAAGCATCACACAGGTAAAAAAATGATGATGCGCACATACAACAAACATCACACAGTTAAAAGAAAAAATGATGCGCACATACAGTAAGCATCACACAGGTAAAAAAAAAAAAAAATGATGTGCACATACAGCAAGCATCACACCGTTGAAAGAAAAAATGATGCGCACATACAGCAAGCATCACACAGGTAAAAAAATGATGCGCACACCAACTCAGGCAATCACAGTTAGAAAATGTGCAACCATTGTTGGTGTAAGCGGGCAACCTGGAGGCCTGCTCTGTTTTTAAAGATATATGAAGGTGCTATGTCACAGCCAGATAAACCAAACTAATACACCTGGAGGTTGTATTGAATGAGCACAGGAGCTAAGTTAGGGGCGATTGAACAGCTGAAGTGGTTTGAGAGGAAAATGAATGCCCGATACGACAACGAAGCAACTTTAGCAAACCGACAAAGAGGCCACATAAAAGCAGCAGAACCGCCTGAAGGATATGGACAAGAGTATTCAAAACACAGCCCTTAGTCACATAACCAAAACTGGCAGCTGCCTTAGCGCAGCTCTGTTTAGATAAATATGCATTAATTCCCAGCCCAGCGATGAGTTAAAGACATTAATTCATAGATATTTTTCAGATATGATCAGGAGATATTTGTTTGATATTTTTCCCGTGACACCTATTCAAGGGAAGGCTGTAAATCCTTCACTATATAAACCACCCCATAGTCAGTCTAAGAGAGGAAAAAAAAGTAAGAATTGGTCGATGAACTCTGATAGAGATTAGTCGTGTACATCTAGTATGATTCATTAATCAAAGGCTATGGGAGTTTTTTTTTGGAAATGGACTGTGTGCTGTGTCTTAGTGTTTGAAGGGGCCTTACGGAATTCCAAAGCTGCCACATAATTCAATAAGTGCCACTCATCTCTGTTTTTCTTTATGTTTCACGCTCATAATATGCTCATATCGCCATCTAAATAGCAGCTAGAAAGATTAGTATAGAATTTGCTAAACCACACTCTATGCTCAAGGTCTGCTATGTTTTTTATGTTTTCCTCTGAACTGGTATTGAATGTTGATTCCTTTGGCCTCTTATCTCGGTGAATCCACCCATGTTTTGGCATTTATACAAGTAATTTTTATCAGCTCCTAGACAAATTTTTTTCACTTTCATGCTGATATGCTAAATAACAATTTCGTTTGTGTACTCCTCATCTCCTTAAGACTTCCATTCCAGCTGGTTTGCGCTGTATCATTGAAAGTTTGTTGACTGAGAGATCAAAGATCATTCAAAGGATCAGATAATGGGCTGTCCACTATGCTTTTTTTTTTTTTTTTAAATGTTGAAAGGTGATCAACAAATTCTCTGCTCTCATATGGACTAATGAAACATTTTTGTCCGTATAAAATCAGTTCTCATATATTAGTTTCATTGTCACTATTTTTCGATTGCAGAAATGGAATACTAATCGACAACTGGCCTTGTAATCATTTACACTAAGTTTTTTGCAATTTGACTAAGAGCCTTAATATGAATACCTCACGGAGCATATTAACTCTTTGTCACCCATGAACGATTATTATTTAGGAAATCTTAATTGTCCCTAGATAAAATCTATTTTCGATTGCAAAAAAGGAGGATTAATCAACAATTAGCCCTACAACAATTTACACTAAGTTTTTTTTTTTTGCAATTTGACTAAGAGCTTTAATATGAATACCTCATGGAGCATATTAACTCTTTGTCACCCATGAACGATTATTATTTAGGAAATCTTAATTGTCCCTAGATAAAATCTATTTTTGATTGCAGAAAGGAGGACTAATCTACAATTGGCCTTACAACAATTTACACAGTTTTTGCAAACGTACTATATGTTTTTGTTCTGACTAAGAGTTTTAATATGAATACCTCAGGGAGCATATTAGTTTTTTGTCACCCACGTATGATTGTTATTTAGGAAAATCTTAATTGTTCCTAGGTAGAATCTATCCACCTTAACTCGGTCAGCCGGATCAAAGATATCTTAGTTGCCTTCCATCTCTGGCCTCCACTTCATCCCTTTCAAAACCCGAACAATTGTTTCATGAGCAGTTGTATGCTCGGTATCCCCCTCGTGACCAAGAAAAACACGCCAGCAGTCCCGCTCCTCTGACTCCATGCCCAATGGTTTGAAATTCATCACTCGATGCACTGCCTCTCTGCTTGAAACCATTCTCTTCTCACCAAAAAACAAAACCCCTTGTACTCAATAGCTAGCCTAAGATCACCCTAAACAAAGCTAAATCCCAAAGAGAGAGCCCTCTCTGACTGCTGGTAGGCTAGGACCAACAATCCAAAGCTTGGTCTGTGGTTACCTCGGCCGTATCCCTTAAAGAGCCAAGGGACAACCTGAGTGATAACATAATGGCGACTCCACTGGGGACCTTTTGAGATAACTTCAACTATCAAGTTGGAAGCTGGCTCCCAAAAAGCATTCACGTATTACAAGGTCAAATCCAGACCCAAAGCCCCCAGCTACTTCTGAAAATCCAAATTTAATCCCTAGAAACCTCAGGAAGATAGAGCAAAGAGAAAATTTAGGTGATTCTAGTCCTGAGAAAGTTCAGCCAAGCAGCGGTTCAACCCCTGTCAAAGTTATTTTTCACTCATCCCCTGTTTTCCCTACTTCATCATCTACCTCACCATCCACTTCATCCACACCATCGTTCACTGCACATACTACCACTACAACTCCCATTATCACAGTTGTTCCAACTGTTCCATTCATCCCTGCAGTTCCACTCGTCCCTGTAAATATGGCTAATAGATATGCCCCTTTACAGCTGCCTGGAAACCCCGGGGCCATGCCTCAGGACTACCAGACCAAGATAACTTATTTTGATGGCACCAGTGCCTGCACGACCCTTCAGCATACAAAGAAAATGCAAGATTACTTTGAGAGCTATGAAATCGACGATGATACTGTGAGGATGAGGATTTTTGTCCAGAGTTTGACAGGTGATGTCAGGTCGTGGTTTAGAGCGCTTCCAGCCAATTCCGTAGCAAATCCAAAAGCTTTATACCACACATTTATCAATAGATGGGAGAAGAAGAAAGACCCATTGCACATATTGTCCGAATACGACACCATTAAAAGAGGCCCTCAGGAGGCTGTGTTAGACTACTGTGCAAGGTTTAACAATGTCTACAATGCAATCCCACAGAACCTTAGGCCTCCACCTGATATTGCTCTATATAAATTCCCCGATGGCTTTGATTCTGACATGGCTTATCAGTTAAGAGAACGAGCCCCTCAAAGCCTAGCAGAGATGCAAGACGTTGTTGTGAGCGTAGAGGCAAACTTAATTGCCAAGAGAAATAGAGCAAGAGCCGAAAGAAGAACCACCTTTAAAGATGAACCTTCAACCCTAGACCAAAAACTCGATGCTATTCTCAGTGGCATGCACAGACTAGGAGATAGAATAGAAACCGTTGAGAGAAAGGCTACGTGGGATGCCCCACAAGCCAACACTATGAGAAACCCTAATTTTAGGAAAACTCACAACCCAAACGCCGGACGATCCAGCCCAGATCATGATATAAGACCTCCATTCCAAGAGAACTACACGGAGGCATCGACATCTAGCGAGCCATTAGAAGATACTCACATAAACTGGGTGGGCTCAAAGAGTGAACAACAGGTTTTCTTAACACAAGAAGACTGCCATCTTATCCAACAAAACCAAGCTGATCTAGACTTTAGTGAATTTCAGACTCAAACCGGAGAGTCTTTTGACTTCAAACAAGGCTACGACTTTGCTGTGTATGAGGTGCACAAGCAATACAAACTGAGGACTAGAACAATTGATGTGCCCGAGCCCGTCAAACAAAAGCAAACAAAACAGCCCAAGAAGATTAAAAGCTCGATTGTTATTACAAAGCCAGTTGATGACATGATCCCAAACCTGCAGGAAGTAACTATGGAAGACATAATAGACATGCAGTCTGCTAATGACCAGCCTTTGCTATCTTCCCCCACAAAAGAAAATTTGAATAGCACTCTGCAAAACCTTCCCAAAACAGAGATACCACAAAGTAGCACTCACCATAACACTGATAGTCAGGAGGAAATCATAGAAAATACACTTGAAAGGGGGAAATCAGCTACTACCAACACAAAGACTCCATTGGAGAAACCATTTAGCTTAGAAGCATAAATAAGCAAACTAAAAATTTCCATCCCCCTCTCTGAGCTTGCCAAACACAATGTGTATAGGCAACAAATCCAAAAAACACTTCAAATGCCAAAGACCAAAGATGATGTCAATATTTTAGATGATACGCCTAAGCTGTTATTCGGTCCTGAGGTTAACGGAAAACCAGCATATGGAACTGTTCTGCCCTTTTATGTAAGCCTGCATATACACGACAAAGTCTTACACAATGCTATGTTTGATTCAGGGGCCTCACACAATCTTATGCCCAAAGCAGTAATGGAAAAGCTGAACCTTGACATCACGAGACCATACAAAGACCTATTCTCCTTCGATTCAAGTCAAGTCAAGTGTCTAGGTTTAATCAAAGATCTATGCGTGTCTTTAGTCCAGTATCCCAACAAAACAATTCTGATGGACGTGGTGGTCGCTGACATTCCACCAAAGTATGGGATGCTCTTGTCAAGATCTTGGGGAGAAAAGCTCCAAGGATCCCTTCAATTAGACCTCTCTTACGCCACTATCTCAGCCTTTGGGCAACCAAAGAGATTGTATAGTGAAACACTGATGAAGTATGTGGTGAGTAGTGAGGAAAAACCCCAAAACTTTTCCATTTACTCAATCCATTCTGACATGGATTCATTTATTCTGTTCAATGACGATAGTTCCCCAACCGATGATAAGCCTTTGGATTTAGAACAAGAAACAGGCATAACTGAGGAATCAATTACCCTTACCCAGCAAACCCTAACATCTGAAGAGGCTCCTAAAACAGGAAATTAAAAAATGCTCGCTCCAATGATAATTTCAACTCCCAATGCTAGTCAAGACCAAGAAATCCTATGGTATTTGGAGTTTGACAGTTTAGTAAATAAGCTAGGAGCAGGGGCAGGGGTATGGATCCATAACAGCCAAAACAACCATGCAGAGGGTCATGCCTATAGATTGAATTTCAAATGCACCAACAACATGGCAGAGTATGAGGCCCTCCTTTTAGGCCTTAAACTCATTAAAGCTCTTAGGGCTACAAAAATTTCCGTTCTAGGTGACTCCGACCTAATAATCCAACAAATGAAAGGAAAATTTGTCACCAATAACAACGAGCTGAGAGCTTATAGGACCGCTGCCACAGAAGTACTCAATTACTTCACTGAATCTAAGCTTGCCAAGATATCGAGAAGCCACAACATCCATGCTCACAGTCTAGCCACTTTCGCTAGCACTTGCAAGCTCCCTTTTCAGCCCAATCACCACTTCACTGCTGAGGTAAAGCATAGGCCCGTTGTCCCTAACAATATTAAAGATTGGCAAATCTTTGAGGACGATGCACAAATTAACAATTTTTTGACTATGCAGCAATAATTTTCAAAATTAAACATCGACATGGATACCATGGGTGACCAACCACAAACGACAACCCAAAATCAGCAAACCCTAACAGCTGAAGAGGCTAGAAAAATGCTATGCCCAACCAGCTTTGATGCCAAAGACATGCAAGAGCTCAGGCAGATACACTTAGGAGAAATAGCTGAAACAGAGGCTAAAATCATTGATTCAAAAGACAATTTCTTACCCGCTGGTCTCACCCCATTAGAAGACATCTTTGATGCAAACGATGTCCCCAAAAAACCAAAAATACAACCTCAAAATACTGCAATTGAAGACTATAATATTGGAACCGCAGACAAGCCCAAAATGATCAAAATGTCCAAATATTTGCCACCTAATCAAAAACCAAAGTATATTGACCTGTTCAAAGAGTTCCAAGATGTATTCGCTTGGAGTTATGAGGACTTGAAGTCTTATGACACCTCGGTTATTCAACATACCATCCCTCTAAAACCAAATCAAAAGCCCTTCAAACAAAAACTAAGGAGAATCAATCCAGTCCTTATCCCTTTGATCAAAAAGGAAGTGAAAAGAATGTTTGAGGCTAGCATTATAGCACCCATTAGATTTTCGAAATGGGTATCCAATCTTGTTCCCACAAGAAAGAAGACAGGTGAGATCAGGCTTTGTGTAGAATTAAGGAATTTGAACCAAGTCTCCCTTAAAGACCACTACCCATTGCCAAAAATGGATCACATTCTCCAAAGGGTAGTGGGGTCATCCAGAATATCTTTGCTAGATGGCTTTTCAGGTTTCAATCAAATACTTGTCCGCCCAGATGACCAAGACAAAACAGCCTTTACAACACCGCGGGGAACATTTAAATATGTGAAGATTCCTTTCGGTCTAAAGAATGCAGGTGCTACCTTTCAATGGGCCATGGACATTGCATTTTCCAGGGAAATCCATGATTTCTTGGTTATCTATCTCGACGATCTAACCCCTTTCTCCAAATCTGACCAAGAACACCTGAAACACCTTAGGCAAGTATTCATGACATGTAGAAACTATGGCATTTCTTTAAACCCCAAGAAGTCCCTCTTCGGCCTTGAGGAAGGCAAGCTTCTAGGCCATATTATTTCAAAAGATGGCATCAGAATTGATCTAGAAAGAATCCAAGCCATTTTGCAAATCCCTTATCCGAGAAACATCAAAGAGTTGCAGGCATTCCTTGGAAAAACCAATTTCCTAAGGAGATTTATCCCAAACGTAGCCGAGCTATTAAGACTGTTAAGCAACATGTTAAAGAAAGATTCCAAGGTGAAATGGACTCTAGAGGCCAAGCAAGCATTCGAGAGTATTAAAATTGCACTAACCCAAACTCCGGTCCTCACAAGCCCACAATTTGATAAGGATTTTATCATCTTTTCTTTTGCTTCATAGCACATGATAGTTGTTGTCCTTCTGCAAAAGGACGACCAAGGAAATGAAAAACCAATTGCATTCTTTAGCAGAGCCCTTAGAGATTCCCCTTTAAAGTAACAAATCATGGAGAAACAGGCCTATGCTCTCGTTAAGGCAATCAAGGATTTTCGAGTTTACATTTTATATTCACATGTGATCGCCTATGTCCCACATGCTGTCGTAAAAGACATATTAACTCAAGAGGGACTAGAAGGTAAAAGAGGCAAATGGATTGCTAATATCCTTGAGTATGACATTGAAATAAGACCCACTAAGCTCATAAAGGGACAAGGTTTAGCCAAACTGCTATCTGAAACCAATTTGCAAGCCTTAGACATTAACCAACTGGACAATGAACAGGAGCTGGCGACTCCACAGATTAGTGAGACCTTTTTGCAATCCCCATGGTACGCTGATATTTGTTACACATTGTTAAACCTGGGTGCTCCTCCAGGATTGTCCAAGACCAAAAAGAGATTTTGACAAATGAAGGTGTCAAAGTTTTGTGTCATAGATAGTGCTTTGTTTTGGAAAAACCATGAAGGAATATTGCTGAATTGTTTAAATGTCAATGAAACTGACCAGGTTATGAAGGAGTTCCATGCAGGGGACTGTGGAGGGCATTTATATTGGAAGTCCACTGCTGACAAGATCTTAAGGGCGGGTTTCTATTGGCCCTCTTTGTTTGCAAATGTAAAAAGGTTTGTTGCCTCATGCCACAAGTGCCAGATCTTCGAAGGCAAAAGAAAGTTGTTGCCCTTGCCCCTTAGACCCATCTCAACCGAAAAACCTTTCCAACAATGGGGTCTTGACTTCATCGGAGAAATCCATCCCTCTTCCTCAGGCCAACACAAATGGATTCTTACAGCCACCGACTATTTCACCAAGTGGATTGAAGCCATACCATGCAGGCAAACCAATGACTCCACCATTATCCAATTTCTCGAAACCAATATCCTCTCCAGATTTGGCTGCCCTGAGAAAATCATTACAGATAACACCGCTGCCTTCAAATCCAAGAAAATGATTAATTTTTTCCATAAATTCCACATCACCCTGGGCCACTCCACAGCCTATTATCCTCAAGGCAATGGCTTGGCCGAATCTTCCAACAAAAGCCTGATTAATATCATCAAGAAAATGCTAGAAGAAAACAAGAAGAACTGGCACAAAAAACTTATCAATGCCCTTTGCGTTGACAGATTATCGACCAAGAGGTCCATCGGGATGAGCCTTATGAGTTGGTATATGGTATGGAGGCCAGATTTCCATCTTCCCTGGGCATTCCTGTTATCAAGCTACTACAGGAAATCCAAGCTGAACCAAATGATATTCAACGAAGAATTAACTAGACCATTCATCTTCAGCAAACTAGAGAGCAAGTCTTCAACAGAGCTCAGATCTTACAAGACAAGCTGAAGAAAATATTTGACAAGAGGACTAAGGCCAAGGATTTCTGTGTCGGCAACAAAGTTTTGAGGTGGGACTCACGAAGAGAAGACAAGGGGAAACATGCAAAGTTTGATTTTTTATGGAAAGGCCCATTTGTCATTAGCACTGTGCATGGTAATAACACTTATTTCCTTAAAACCGCAACTGACAACACAGTGGAGGACGACCCTGTTAATGGCCAAATGTTGAAACATTATCAAGATCCTTTCTAAAGGATATAATGCCCCTGTATATATGTTTAGATTAATATTTGTACATATGGCAACACTTTCCTTTTTCTTTTTTGTTGTTGTTTTGTTTTTATGTACATAAGCAATCGATTACTTCGAACCAAAAAGGTTATGGAAACAATGTCTCGCTGATAAATCACAGCAAGTTCACATTTTGGATACATAAAGAAACAATTGTCACAAGATCTGGCAAACTAGATTCTGTTTGAGGACCATCAGTGCATGGCAACATCATTATTTCAGACCTTGTACCCCGTGAAAAACTTTTTTCAGGCCAGCTAGAAGCTTCTCAAGAAAATGTTGCTAGAGCTCTCTCACAGGATATAGCATCTAAAAGTTTTGAAGTTTTTATTTTTAAGCTCCTCTAAAAAATCTCTAAAGGAAGGCAATGATTGATTCCACACCATCCTTCCTTCATCATCTAAAAACAAAGAAGAGGTGGAACTCAAGCAAAACTATCCAAAGCACATATTAGAAACTTGGTTGCTGGTGGAAAATGCTGCCGCAGTCAACACAATTCTGGCAAAGATGCTGTCATTTTCTTTTACCACATTTATCCAATGAATCTTCAGCGTCTCTGCTTTCTTTTCTTTACTGTCCACTGAACTCCTCTGTTGTGGATCATGCTTACAATTATCTTTATATATCCGCAGATTCAAAAGCCCCTCATTTCCACTCATTTGTAAGCTAGAGTAAAAAGGGTCAATGGCATTTGCAGTGGAGTTATTTTGAATAGATCCTAGACCTCCAAATGCACCACTCTCAGACCTGCTAAAACACAAGGCTACCATTTACATTGCATTGTTTTGTTGAGAAGACTGTTTACTTTGGCGTGGAACTATCAGCTCCAGATTTGGCATAAGGAGTTTTCTCCGATACGCAAACATGTTAATGCTAAATCTTGATATTTGTAAAAGTTTGTTTTCTTTTTGTCTACAAACAACCCTTCAAATTTTTTACATCCAAACACATTTCCTTATCTGGTATCAGTCCATGTATTCTAGCTCTTATCAAACTAGGCTTATGCCTCAATTAACCTTGGTGTGATCAAAAAAGGTCATGAGTCTTTGACACTGAGAGCTGGAAAGTAATAGTTTCTGCATTTGCCTGGCAAGCAGCTTCATATATCAAGCCAGACACTAGTGAAGGAAGAGCAACAGATATAATGGTAAAGAATTGTGTAGACTGTTTTGATTCTACAACTTTTTATGGTCTTGGATAAAACAAAAAATTGCATTAACTATAAAAAATATCAGCAGAGGGAGATGAATGTTCATGATATTTATGTGCATGCATCGGTTTTAGGAAAACCACATATTCTACCTGATTACGATGACAGATCTCAGAAGGTTGATCAAGACACTCAGGCTCCCAGGGTTGCTGCTAGATTTATATTGGACTGCCTTATTTATATACCTGCAAAATTCTGCACCTTTGCTGCAAATATATTTTTGTCAGGATTGAGTAATTTAGCAGCAGATGCATCCCAAGTACTTTTACAGGAATGTGCTGGCTATGATGAACGTGTTATGCTGCATGAACTGGGTCTTTCCATGGGTATTATTAATTGGATAAAGGATTATCAACTTTTTTCACTTGATGCAGAACATTCTAGCATGTCTGAAGAATGCCATGAACAATGGGAAATTTGATACAGAAAGCAAATATTTGTTGTGTCAAGTAGAATCCTGGATCAAGCTATTATGCTGCGGTTGGTCCAGCAGATCATCACATTCATTATTATGACTTGAGGAACCCTAGTGTTCCATTATATGAATTTAATGGTCATAGGAAAACAGTTTCCTATGTTAAATTCATTTCAACAAAATGAAGTAGCTTCTGCATCTACAGACAGTACACTGCGATTGTGGGATGTGAGGGATAATCGCCTTCATTAAGTTTGATCGAGATGATGAACTATTTGCAACTGCCGGTGTTTCCAGGCGGATCAAAGTGTTTGACTTTGCAACAGTAAGAATGAACCTGCAGATGTGCACTGTCCTGTAGTGGAGATGTCTACTCAATCTAAGCTAAGTTGCTTGAGCTGGAGCAAGTGTATCAAGTCTCAGATTGCCAGCAGCGATTATGAAGGCATTGTTACTGTCTGGGATGTAAATACTCGTCAGAGTGTCATGATGTATGAAGAACATGAAAAACGGGCATGGAGTGTGGATTTTTCACGCACAGAGCCGACCAGGCTCATCTCAGGGAGTGATGATGGAAAGGTCAAGGTGCGGAGAAACTAAGGTTCAGAAGAGGTCAAGAGCTGCCTGTCAAAGAGGAAGATTGGGCTTTCGTGAGAAGAATATTTATAAGAGAAAGAAACATTGACCAATCTGTTTCAAATCCACAGCCAGAGAACGTAGTTCTAAGGCACCAGGATGTACAATGAAGGAAGGGATCAGAAGAGTTTATGTTGAATCATGTTATAGGAGAAACAGTGAATAAGCTGGCTCATTCCAGCAAAAGCAAAGTAAAGGCTCTGGTTGGAGCTTTTGAAACTGTTATTTCACTCAAAGAGTCTGAGACTAATGAGCTGAAGCATGCTGCAAAAGATTTACCCCAGTTGAGCACTCTCCAAGAATGCACGTGAAGTTCAGCACTGATAGTTTTAGGAGCTGAATTTACTCCAATCATCCATTTCA
This sequence comes from Pinus taeda, assembly GCA_000404065.3. Taxonomy (NCBI): domain Eukaryota; kingdom Viridiplantae; phylum Streptophyta; class Pinopsida; order Pinales; family Pinaceae; genus Pinus; species Pinus taeda. The sequence goes on from APFE030689028.1 coordinate 19,594, forward strand.
TTAAGGCATGAGACATATGGATATAAGGAACTCTGCAGTCTAGCAACTAACATGGGCCAACCTGATCTGATTTATAAAGTTCATGGATCTGGCCAATCATTAGGCCTCTCTGAAATCTAAACATGGTGCCGCTTTTGGATTTTCTAAAATTGCAAAGCAGGCTGGTGATGCACTTAAGCCTCATTTACATTCGCTTGTGCCAAAGCTTGTCCGCTATCAGTACAATCCATATAAAAATATCCGGGAGGAAATGAAGAGCATCTGGCGTTCACTAATGGTAGATCCCAAGAAGACCATCGATGAATTCTTTGATGATATAATTGTGGATTTATTGACACAAAGTGGATCTAGACTTTGGCGTTCTCGTGAGTCTTCATGCCTTGCTCTTTCAGATCTCTTACAGGGGCACAAATTTGATCAGGTTGGAAAGTACCTAGAGAGAGTCTGGATCACAGCTTTTTCGAGCTATGGATGACATAAAGGAAAGTGTTCGGAATGCTAGTGACAGTCTCTGTCGTGCAGCGACTTCACTTAGTTTAAGGTTATGTGACTCGTCCCTCACCGAAAGGTCTGATACAAGTGCAGCAATGGCCATTGTTTTACCATTTATGCTTTCTAATGGTATAATGAGCAATGTTGGAACTGTTCAGAAAGTTTCGATCAATTTGGTTATGAAGTTTGCAAAGGCTGCTGGTGATGCTATTCGGCCCCATTTACTAGAGTTGGCTTTTTGTATGGTAGAAAGTCTTTCAAGTTTAGAAGATCAGAGGCTTAATTATGCTGAGCTACATGCAGAGACTGTTGGTATTCAGAAAGAGAAGTTTGAAAACTTGCGTATTGCAGTTGCATAGGATTCCCCTATGTGGGAAAGTCTTGATCTGTGCCAGAAACATGTTGACCCCCCTACATTAGAACTACTGGTTCCTCGTCTTATTCAGCTTGTTCGTTCAGGAGTGGGACTGAACACAAGGGTTGGTGTTGCAAGGTTTATTAGTTTTCTTGTACAAAATGTAGGTTCAGATATAAAGCCATATATAAATTCCCTAGTCAAAGTTTTGTTTCCAGCTGTTGAGAGAGAGAAAAGTTCAGCATCAAAGAAAGCATTTGCAGTAGCTTGTGGAGGTTTGCTGAAATACGCCGGGTCTGCTCAGGCACAGAAGATGATCGAGGATTCTATTGCATTGTACACTTCGGTTGGTGACAAGGAAACTCAGGTGGCAAGTGTTATACTACTTAAGACGTTTTCCCAACAGGCTGCTAATATTGTGAAAGGATATCACACAATAGTTCTTCCTGTAGTTTTTATGGCCAGGTTTGATGATGAAAAGAAGTCTTTTTGTGAAGCAGCATTCTGTAATTTAGAGAAGATAATCAAGGCCTTTGGTAAGCCAGAGTTTTGTAATATGGTTATGCCTTTTCTACTGGAGAGCTGCACTCAAAAGTCTTCTGGGAAAGTTGATCACAGTGGTTCATCATTGGATGGTTCTAGTGCAGAGGAAAATGGAGATCTGCTCCCACCTCTAGGAAAGGTTCTAGACTGCATTACATCTATTGTAACTGTTGCAAAACTACCTGATATACTTGAACATGGAAAAAACATGATTGCAACATTTCTTAATTCTCTTCGTCCGGAGCTTTCATGGCAAGTAAAATTATCAGCTTTTCCACAATTTGAGCATTCTATGGAAGGCTTCGTGTACATGCTTCACAAGCTTCCAACATTGCTTCTGAACAAGCAGATGTCCAACAGATCCTGATCACTGAGTCCTTTCAGAGCCTGTCTTCACTAATACTTGAATGCATCAACAACATAAATATTGCACAGGTCCATTTGGCAGCATGCGAGTGCCTGGCAGATATGGTAGAAGTGTTTTGTTCTGCTCAGAAGACTGAGTCATCTTTGTACAGGGAACTATTGCAATTGGATAATGTGGGAAAGCAGCCTGAAAAATATACAGAATCCATTGGTGCTTCTTTACAATTTATATCAATTAGAAGAAAGGTTGGAGATGTCCAACCATGGATGCTTGAGATAAGTCCAGATGAGGTTTTAGCAGTCAACTTTGCATTCCAACTGCATCATATTCCTGATGAAAGTATGTCTACAAAGAACCTACGTGACCGGCTTCTGAGGATGGTGAGGTCTCTCAACCCTGAAGTGGTCACGGTTGTAGAACAAAAGGTTAACACTAATATTGCACCTTCCTTACCCCAGTTCATGGAAACATTAAACTATTACTCATCGGTGTTTGAGTCTCTAGATGCTACAATTCCAAGGGATAGTAGAGATCGTATGAATGTTGAGAAACAGTGCTAATGTTAAGGACACAGTTAAATCTTCACTCCACCAATCATACTGCAATAGTCAAGACCAAGGAAGAAGGAGGAGCTATGTATTTTGGATGGTTGAACATAATTCTCATTGCAGTATTTGCTTGGCATCGAGAAGCAAGGACTGTAAGAAGGTACTTGTACAAGAATTTCTAAAAATTTGTTGATACCATTGTAGAAACTATATCTGACTTTCATGTCTGTCAGGTAAAGAGGAAAATGCTGAGGCTTGTTAAAAATCAGTGATATGCCTGCCTGCACAGTGGGCAACTGGATAGAGACAGTTACCATGTAACTTTCAGGAATTTATGCTTGACTAGCTGAAAAGTATTGGAAGTTTTTTTTACTTTTTGGTTGTGACATTGAGTACAGAGCCTCATAATCAACTGGATGGAAAAATCAAGTCATTTTAGCGGCCAACCAAGGAATGTTGCAGTCTACAGCGACAATAGATGATCAAGGCAGTCTAACCTGCTGTTCTTGGCTTTTCACGAGAAAAAGGCCATCCCCAAGTGGAGCCACTGTTAGCCTCCTATTGCAAATAGGGGTTCATATTTCATGATTGACGGTTTGCATGCCAAATATGTCATCTTTTTTTATTACTACAAAGGTTCCATACTTCCAGAGAGTTTCATTTAGATAAGTCATTCAAATTTTGAAGAGCTGTTCAGTCAAGGGAAGGCCAAACAGTTTAAACTTGGCTTCCCTGGGTTTCAATTGCTTGCTTTAGAATATAGAGATGAATTTCTGGCCAAACAAGCTTAAAACTTGGCGGTTTGGTAAATAGGTAGAGAAACCAGGGTGCTCATCAGCTTAATCTGAGCCCTGGAAGAGACAAGGTTCGATTTAGATAGGAGGATAGCTGAAAGAAAGGTTGAAAGGCTAGGGGTGCTAGTTCAAGGGCACCCAAACCAAAAGAAGAAAAAATGTTAGGAGAGTAGGCCGAGTAGGTAGCGTTATGGTGGCAGAAACATGGTTGGGGATCTGTTTCATTTTATATTCTCAAACATGTTATCCGTTCGCATCTCAAGCATAAGGCAGTTTCAATTTGGAGGAGCTCAAGCGAGGCATGTCTGAATTTCCCTTTTTTCCCTCAAAACACTCGCTAACTTCCTCTAATCCACTTAAAAAAGTCATGTTTCCCCTTCAAAAGCCTAAGATTCCTATCCTTAGCGCTCTCTGAATCAGATTACATATTGACTTCTAACTTATTATCTAAATCCCAGTTATTCTTCCCTCCCCATACTAAAAACATTATACGAGATCCCCCTAAATACATATCCCCTCCATTGGTTGAAATATAACCATAACTAGCTCGACATTTTCTGCTACTATTACAAAGGACTATCAACCTTTAGTTTTGTTTTTTTTGTTGTGAAATGGGATTTTGGAAATGTCTAGTGGTCTGCTTATGTCTATATCTGTGCTCATGTGCATTCAAAAAATGTTGGATGGGGTTTGGGGTTTTGTATCCCAACCTTGGCAATGGCACCAACACCCTCTGTTTTCATGTGTGGGACAAGATTGTACCCAAATGAAAAAAACCATGTGTTCAGAAGGATAGTGTTTGTAAAGTGGTTATATTCCAGCTATTACCTCTTATTATACTGTCACTTGTTTGCAATGGTGCATTGTCTATCTTGCTGTCCAAGGACTACCAGAACCAAACATATTTGCGACCTGATGATGCACATGGCAAGAATAGCGTAGAGTCTGCTCAGTTTAATAAGGACAATTCTTTTGTGGCTGGAATTTTACAGTTCTTTACAAGTTTTGCGCTGTATGGTTACTTGGTTCCATTATCACTTTATGTATCTATGGAAATAATGAAGGTAATGCAAGCGTTCTTTTTAAATATGAATACACGCATGTACTATGAAGAAGTTGACAAGCCTCCTTCTGCTCGAACTTCAAAATTTTGAATGAAGAATTGGGTGAGGTTAGCACCATCCTTCCGGACAAAGACATGCACTCTTACACCTAATGAGATAGAATTCTTCAAATATTCAATTGCTGGTATGTCTTATGGAACAAGTATTACTAAGGTACAGAAGGTTGTGCCAGAAAGTGCTGGCAAGAAACCTTCCTTGAAAAAAGAAGAAATATTTTCTTCAACTCTTCAAAAAAGGATTCGACTTGAGGGATCAAACTTGTAAGAGTCAAAATGAAAAAGTGGAAAATGACAGCAAAGGCTAGAGATTGAGTTGCGAAGAAAAGCTTTGGAGTCTTTGAGGGAAAAAAAGGCTGTTAGCCACTAAATAGTCTCCAGTGGCTCATAGTTCTTCAAGACTGCCATGTTCTCATTGATTTGTTCATCAAATGGATCAAAAACATTGTTTTCCTTGTCGTGCAAGTTATTGCTGATTTATTTTTCTGAAGATCTAAGCCAATTTGGATATTTCATCGAGGGGGTGTTGTACTCTCAAAATTTCTTTTTGATGTCCTATATGTTTTACTTCTGGCAGCAGGATGTTGAGCTCTATCCATCTTGAGAATTTGAAGGCTTTCAAATTTTACATTGGCTGTACATTAGGGGTCTATGGTGCCAACATTCTGCCTCGGCAAAGTTGGCATCAAATTAGTTATTGCAGTTTTGAGTACTCTTAGTTTGATGATATGGTAGGTGCAATGACGTTTAGCTTAGTAGGATCTGGAATGAACAAATGCAATATCATTGCAGTGGATGCTGTTTGTGTAATACAAAAATATGTCAAGTAGATGATGGGAGCCTTCAGCTGTTGGCAGAAAAAGAAGATTGCAGTGACATCAAGTGATCATCCAGAGACAAACTCAGGAGAGATGTATGAACAAAGTGGTGACAATCATGCAATTCCTAAGGGTGGACAAAAAGAATACATGCATGCAGATCTTAGAATCCTTCTTTATGTGGAAAAGGAATGATAAACAGGCTCATGAATCAGGCAACATAATCCCTCTGAGCTATTGGACTGGCTATTTTTCCCAGTGAGCTACAGGATTGGATGGCAATCACAGTATTTTCTTGAACTCCAGGATGGTTTTTGATGCTGATCAAACGCAGGATTGGATTGGATGTTTCAAACGATGTGTCAACATCAGCAAACTATAAATGCAGCAGCCCAAAATTGTTTTCCATTGCAAAAAAACTCAAAATGCAGTGCGCACATACTCAAAACATCACACAGGTAAAAAAATGATGCAGTGCGCACATACTCAAAACATCACACAGGTAAAAAAATGATGATGCGCACATACAACAAACATCACACAGTTAAAAGAAAAAATGATGCGCACATACAGTAAGCATCACACAGGTAAAAAAAAAAAAAAATGATGTGCACATACAGCAAGCATCACACCGTTGAAAGAAAAAATGATGCGCACATACAGCAAGCATCACACAGGTAAAAAAATGATGCGCACACCAACTCAGGCAATCACAGTTAGAAAATGTGCAACCATTGTTGGTGTAAGCGGGCAACCTGGAGGCCTGCTCTGTTTTTAAAGATATATGAAGGTGCTATGTCACAGCCAGATAAACCAAACTAATACACCTGGAGGTTGTATTGAATGAGCACAGGAGCTAAGTTAGGGGCGATTGAACAACTCAAGTGGTTTGAGAGGAAAGTGAATGCCCGATATGACAACGAAGCAACTTCAGCAAACCGACAAAGAGGCCACATAAAAGCAGCAGAACCGCCTGAAGGATACGGACAAGAGTATTCAAAACACAACCCTTAGTCACATAACCAAAACTGCCAGCTGCCTTAGCACAGCTCTGTTTAGATAAATATGCATTAATTCCCAGCCCAACGATGAGTTAAAGACATTAATTCATAGATATTTTTCAGATATGATCGGGAGATATTTGTTTGATATTTTTCCCGTGACACCTGTTCAAGGGAAGGCTATAAATCCTTCACTATATAAACCACCCCATAGTCAGTCTAAGAGAGGAGAAAAAAAGTAAGAATTGGTCGATGAACTCTGATAGATATTAGTCGTGTACATCCAGTATGATTCATTAATCAAAGACTGCGGGAGTTTGTTTTTGGAAATGGACTGTGTGCTGTGTCTTGGTGTTTGAAGGGGCCTTACGGAATTCCAAAGCTGCCACATAATTCAATAAGTGCCTCTCATCTCTGTTTTTCTTTATGTTTCACGCTCATAATATGCTCATATCACCATCTAAATAGCAGCTAGAAAGATTAGTATAGAATTTGCTAAACCACACTCTATGCTCAAAGTCTGCTATGTTTTTTATGTTTTCCTCTGAACTGGTATTGAATGTTGATTCCTTTGGCCTCTTATCTCGGTGAATCTGCCCATGTTCTGGCATTTATACAAGTAATTTTTATCAGCTCCTAGAAAGAGTTTTTTCACTTTCATGCTAATATGCTAAATAACGATTTCGTTTGTGTACTCCTCATCTCCTTAAGACTTCCAATCCAGCTGGTTTGCGCTGTATCATTGAAAGTTTGTTGGCTGAGAGATCAAAGATCATTCAAAGGATCAGATAATGGGCTGTACAGTATGCTTTTCTTTTTTTTTTTTTAAAACTGAAAGGTGATCAACAAATTCTCTGCTCTCATATGGACTAATGAAACATTTTTGTCCGTACAAAATCAGTTCTCATATATTAGTTTCATTGTCACTATTTTTCGATTGCAGAAATGGAATACTAATCGACAACTGGCCTTGTAACCATTTACACTAAGTTTTTTGCAATTTGACTAAGAGCTTTAATATGAATACCTCACGAAGCATATTAACTCTTTGTCACCCATGAACGATTATTATTTCGGAAATCTTAATTGTCCCTAGATAAAATCTATTTTCGATTGTAGAAAGGAGGACTAATCTACAATTGGCCTTACAACAATTTACACAGTTTTTGCAAACGTACTATATGTTTTTTTTCTGACTAAGAGCTTTAATATGAATACCTCAGGGAGCATATTAGTTTTTTGTCACCCACGTATGATTGTTATTTAGGAAAATCTTAATTGTTCCTAGGTAGAATCTATCCACCTTACCTCGGTCAGCCGGATCAAAGATATCTTAGTTGCCTTCCATCTCTGGCCTCCGCTTCATCCCTTTCAAAACCCGAACAATTGTTTCATGAGCAGCTATATGATCTGTATCCCCCTCGTGACCAAGAAAAACACACTAGCAGTCCCGCTCCTTTGACTCCATGCCCAATGGTTTGAAATTCATCACTCGATGCACTGCCTCTCTGCTTGAAACCATTCTCTTCTCACCAAAAAACAAAACCCCTTGTACTCAATAGCTAGCCTAAGATCACCCTAAACAAAGCTAAATCCCAAAGACAGAGCCCTCTCTGACTGCTAGTAGGCTAGGACCGGCAGTCCAAAGCTTGGTCTGTGGTTACCTCGGCCGTATCCCTTAAAGAGCCAAGGGACAACCTGAGCGATAACATATTCATCAAACAATCTTCAGGAAAATTAACTTTCAACTTGCGAATATGTATGTGAAATCTAACCAGATGTAAAGCAACATCATTCCTATCATCATCTTTAAATATAGGCAAATTCCTTTGCCAATCTACCTTAGGAATTTTATTTGGGAATCCTGGAATGTGATCTTGGCTCATGGGAGCATACCTTTGATCCACGAAACCATTTTGATAACAATGAATTCACCAATAAATTCTTTAGGCTACTGATTTCTTGAAGAGTAGAGTCGCCATAAAAATTTTGAACCTTGGGATTCTTCGACACTGGAGTCGCCAGGTGAATGATTTCAGCCTTCTGGTGCCTGATCGTTGTCCACCATCAACAATCAGATCTAAAATTGATACAATTTTGCTGAGGAACATAAAGCTACGTTCCTCAGTATGGTCGCCACTATGTTAGGGCCTAAATCTACCTCAGGCTGAGAAAGGTAGGTCTAGGGTAACATCAAACCACGCTTAACCTAGTAGCTAACCCTATTAGGTCAGGAGAGAGCTCTTTCCTTGTCAATCTCAGTGAAAATATGTCAAGGAAGGGTTGAGATGATTGATATGAATACTAATTTTAGGCTAGGTATGTTTTCTCAGAGGAATTTGTTTGATTTTAATGGTTGGTTGCTGGATCAGATGGGGGAGACAGCTTTGGGTCTGGGAAATCAACACAGATTTGCAGAGGTTTCTGTGGGGCGAGGTAGGGAAGTGTTTTAGCACTTTGAAATGAGTGTAATGGTGAGTCTAAAGACTGGTGAGGATCTGGAGAGGGCATGCAATTGTCATGAGTCCTCTTCAAACAGTAGAAAACATTAAAAACTAAATAAACCCTAAGGCAGAGCACTGAAACATCAACGAATTCTACCTTTTACACTTGATTCATTTAGCTAAGAAGAAAAAAGAGATGATGGCACACATAAACATAAGATCACTGAATAACTGAGAGTAAAACAATGCTAAATCACATTACCACAAGAATCCCACAAAATGTTGCAAAACCCTGGTTTATTTCCTTGACAAACTGCAAAAGTGATGTACAATAGTGCTTAATGCATCCACAAGAGTCCAACCTTTACAAATGACTGAAAAAACACATGATATAGACCTCCAAAGCACCTGTGCTATCCATCAGGGGTCGAATCCATGAGAAGAGGGGTCGTTTCAACCATATCTAAACTAGGAACACAAAAATAGGCAGTGGAACAACTTGCCTCTAAAACCTAGGAAACTGGTTCATTCAACTCTATACCACCTACAACTGATGTATCTACCTTATCAAGTCAATTTTTATCTTTTTTACATCATAGTACATCATGGAAAATTTTAGGGGCGAATTTTCGCCCTTAAGCGAAATTAAGGGGTTTTAAATTTTCAGTGGGCGAATATTTTTATCATAGTACATTTTTACAAATCACCTCAAATAGCCCACCTTATTTTAAGGGAGAGGGTAAAAAAGGTAAATTTAGCCCTTGAAATTAGGAGTTACAACCTTCCATTCACCCTAATTTTCAAGAATAGGTTTTATTTAAGTGAATCCTATGGGCCAAATACCATATTTGTAAAAGAGGTATGGTAAATTAATAAAAATATAAATAAATGAAAGGTATGGTAAATAAATAAAACATTTTTTATATTTACTCCGTAAGTCACCTTATATACATGCAAGGGTGTAAACAAATAAAAATATAAATAAATTGGATTTCAGAGATCTGTGGTTTGTGCTATTTGAATCTTTGATCGGAGGATCCACAGTAAGATGATTTTTACACCAACGTTTCGAATCCCAAATGGGATCCATCATCAGGGCAAAGAGAAAGATGAGGTATGGTAAATAAATAAAACCTCTTTTTATACTTACTCAAAAGGTATGGTAAATAAATAAAAATATAAATAACTTAGACGTATGGTAAATAAATAAAACCTCTTTTTATATTTAATCCACACCCTCTTTCTATTTATGAAGGCTAAAAAAAGAGGTTTTATTTAAGTGAATCTTATGGGCCAAATACCATATTTGTAAAAGAGGTATGGTAAATTAATAAAAATATGAATAAACGAGAGGTATGGTAAACAAATAAAACATTTTTTTTTATATTTACTCGATAAGTCACCTTATATTTACGAACACTCAAAAAATGCATTATATTTAGGTGAAGCCTATGGGAAAAATACTATGGGCCAAATACCATGGGCTAAATTATTATTATTAATACCATGCAAAAAAATCTTAACCCTAATATTAGTATTAATAAAAATAAAAATCGCGCATGGTATTGACCAATGGTATTCACGTGGAATGTAGCCTATTTAAATGGGAGAATTAAACCAGCATAGATCCATCTTTACTCTGGATCTACTAAGCCCCAAGAGGGATCAAATATCGTGATATGCAAACTAGCATAGAGTGAAAAAATATTTGATCCCTCTCGGGGCTTGGTGGATCAAGAGTCAAAATGGATGTTGTAATTTAATCTATCTTAAACATTTTAACTTTTGGTTAAAATAAAAATCAATTATTAATTTTATTAATTTTTATAAATTACTAATCGTAATTTTTAAGCTCCAGGTTTATGATAACCCATGGTAATACCATGGTATTCATGTGAGCATAGACTATTTAAAGGGGAAATTCTATCATCTTATATCCATCTTAATTCTGGGTCTACCAAGTGCTCAGAGGAATAAATAGATTTCATCCCCCTAAGAGTGGTAAATGTGGAGCTAAGATGGATATAGGTTGGTTTTTATGATATTGAAAATATTAAATAGACTTAGGAAATTATATTGTAAAAACATCTTAAGGTGAATGGTTAAAGCTACATTTAGTCACTTCACAAAATTTAGTAAAAAATACCAATATCTCCATTAACATTGGTTTTTAATTTTTCTTTATTTAACAAAAAAAAATTGAAAACAATGAAACCTTATAACTCTTTCCGTATCACCCTCGCAGAAGATTTCTCACCATTTTTCAAACATTCTCAATATGATATCTTCATAAAAAAGTTTAGGTACTGATGTTGGATTAGTAGTTGTTTGAAAAATAAGTTGGTTTGTATAACCTTTCATCTTCTGTGCTATTCTTAGTTTGTCCTAATGATCTGTAGGGGTTGGAGCCACTGCACCATATTTTCCTAAAAGGTGGAGATTGTTCACCAAAAATGAAATTAATCTACACATTACAACGTTGTTAAAAAATGCAAGACCTATGAGGGTAGTGAATTATGCTAATAAACGATTTAGATTGGGAGAGACGTAATTAAATTTTATTATTTAATTGAAAATTTCCAATTAAAATAACAATAAATCTACATATATATATTCAAATATTATTTGGAAGGATTCTCACAATGGTCACTTCTTTCAATTAGATCCCCTTCAAGCCTTTGGGATACCTAATACTTTCTTATATAATATAGTTGGGGCTTGCTACTTGTTGGCGTGTTGGGGTAAACAAACTTTTTTTTTTTTTTTTTTTTTTTTTTTTTTTTTTTTTTTTTTTTTTTTTTTTTTTGCAGTTGCAGTCTATGGAATAAGAAAGAAATTTGATAACTTGAAAAAGGTGGTAGCTTGACAAAAGTTGTAGAGAAAATATTAATCTCTCCTACCTTGGTAGAACTCGTTGTCAATATCAACACCTACAAGAACTTTGTTGTGGAATATTATCAAAACTAATAGAAGGATATGAAAGAGTGTATTGTAAGAACCTTAACAAACATGGCCACTGAAACTTGGAACATTTTTTGTAGGAAGAGAAAATTATGTTTCTTTTTTCCAAACATGTATGTTAGTATATTACAGTTTAATGAATATGTTTCTTATTATCATATATGGCTTCATACTTTAACAAAACATTCGCCAAGACTTCACAATGTTTTATTATTCAGTAAAAGATTTTCCAAGATCTTACAAGATTTTATAATTCAGTGAAAAATTCTCCATCACTGTACAAGATAATATAATCTGGTGAGAGATTCTCCAAAAAAATTATATATACATATTATATTATTGATAAAATCGCCTCCCATTTTTCCTATGTATCATGGGGATTAGCCCA
>APFE030689030.1:0-15335 GCA_000404065.3 Pinus taeda
CATTTCTTTATTGTTTCTTGTATGCTATCTCGACTTTGGTTTCTTTATCTAAATATTGAGGCTAATTAGTCCCATAGTGCCTCCATATAGTTACATGTGTTAAGTAAATGAATAAGCCTCTCTTTTGTGTTTTCGGAGAGGAAACACAAAGAGGAACCTATAAATCCTCTCTTTATAAGTTTGTCCCAAGTTAGGACCTTCCGGTGTAATTGCCCGGTTTCCGTCGCCGCCCGGAAAATTGCTTTTTTTGAAGTCTAAAATATAAATCACTCAATAATGACAAAAATAAACAGCACAAAAGGATGCAAAAAATTTGGGATGCAAGCATTTCCTTTAAGATGTTGCTTCTTGCCTCATTCACTTTGAACCAGACATTCCTCAAAGGAAAGATTCCTTTGACAACATGAACAGATGCAATCCAATGAATGTTGGCCATGTTTTTTTAGGCTGACCATTTGCTAAGTAGGACTAGACTTGAATTAAAGGGTTTTCTACAATGTATGTTTACATCACAACTCTACTAGTAGTCTGTCCTCAAATATTCTCGGTGCTGCCATAGTTCTTCTCAAAATGAAATTGGAATATTCCCGTGTTGTTTATCTGGTTTTGCACCAAGGAACTATTGCTAACAAATTTTGTGTTTGCGTCAGGAGGTAGAGAAGATGAGTAAAACAAATCAATACTTGAAAAATTGCAATGCTAATATGAAATCATAGGTACGTAGTCCCATCTGGGTTTTTGACCCACTCTTTTGTTTGCAAACAGCAGACAAGGATATTCATTTTTTCTGAAAGATTATTCTGAATGGATTTTGCAGTTGGCATTTTGCCTTGAGCCAAGACAAGAGCACAACGTGCCTTACACATCTTCGTCATCACCCTCTAATTCAGATACTAGACAGAAAGCAGAAACAAATGCCTCATGTCATGATTTTCAAAGATGTGATGAGCATGAGCATTTTGACAAATGTTCTGGTAGTTCAGTTTTAGGCTCAGAATATGACAAGGCCCAGAGGCATGGAAAGCTGATGTACCCTTGTTCCCCAGAGTCCTCATTTGGATCTAAGAAGGATGGTGCAATACCTACCAAGGATATTGTTTGTTGTCCATCCCAGGGCTGACAGAGTCAACAAGAAATCTGGCACGGCAGAGAAGCAGGAATTTGAAAATCACCAAGAAAATACGTCTGCATTTGAAGACATTACTTTGAACCAACTACCATTTCTCGGTGGATTAGAAGGCCATTCAAGAGAGGAGCACCGGAGAGCAGAGATGCATCAGAAGATCATTCAGAAGAAGGCCACGCGGGAAATGCGTTATGACAGAATTCAATATGAAAGGGAAAGGCTGTTAAGGTTTTTCTGAACCCTGACATTTTCATCAGATTTGGTTAATCTGGAGCATTCTTTGCTCCCTATTATCTTTCCTTGCTTGAATTGCTGATGGAAATCATCAAATTTGCTAAGAAGTCCAAAAACACGGAGAGCATGTTCTGTGTACTGAAAATGTTAGGTCCTTCATTGTTGGTTTTAATGTTTTAATGCACATTTATTTGTTTGTGATTTTAATTACTATATCTCATTGGGAACGCCTGTTGCAGAAATTGAGACTGGTGATTCTGTTTCAATCAATGGAGAGGGAGAAACTGAGAGTCTTACTTCTAGAGAAGAGGTAACATCTGCAAACAAGGAACAGTCTGAACCCATTGAAAATGCTATACAAAATAAAAGAAGTTTCAAACAAGATTCAACTGGTAAGGCTTCCAAACCATTCTTGCATAGATATTTGTTTGCAATTTCAATAACTATATAGCTCATCAAAGAATGCAAGCATATCTTTTTGTGATTTCAATAACTATACTTCTCATTAAAGAATGCCTGTTTCAGATTTTGATACCGGGGATATTTCCTCAATCCACGCAGAGGGAGAATCTGAAAGAGTTACTTCTAAAGAGGAAACAGCTGTAAACATGGAACAGTCTGAACCCATTGAAAATGCTAGACAGAATAAAAGAAGTTTCAAACAAGATTCAAGTGGTAAGGCTTTTAAACTAATCTTGCATAGCTATTTGTTTACAATTTCAATGACTATATCTCATTAGGAATGCCTGTTGCAGAAATTCATGAACAGGGAGAAACTGAAAGAATTACTGCTGGAAAAGAGGTAACGTAAAAAAACATCCCTTTTTGAATAAATAATCTAAATTAGCCTTTGAAGTTGTGAGTGATATAATTCGTTGTTCCATTACAATCAATTTCAGTTAAACACCTTGTTTTCTTATCAATGGAAATTTTACTGGATTCTTCAAACAGCATTCTAAGAAGCTAGAACTCCCAGGCGTAACAAGGCCCAGAGAGATAAGTTCAGGAGGATCCCAAAAGATTAATATCTCAAACAAGCAGAAAGTAATTTCAGATGCCCTGGTGAGGCAGATGCGAGATCAGCTAATTAGGGCTAGGGCTTATCTAAACTTTGCACCTATACGGAGTAATACTCACTTTGTACGGGAGCTTAGGCAGAGGATGAAGGAAGTCCAGCGATCCTTGGGTGAAGCAACCAAAGATTCTGACTTACCCAGAAGGTAGATTTACTGTTGATAATTCTTTGAGGTTTGAGAGTTGAGTGCATTTAGTGATCATGCAAGCTGTAGAATTAGAATTCTCATACTAACTTGATGACTTGTCGTAGTGTTGTATCAGTTTGATACAAAAAAGGATGATTGGTTTTCTGAACTAATACCAAATAGGATGATTGGTTTTCTGTCTATTAGCATTGTCATCAATATATGCAAATTCGTATTCCAATTGCTAGGTTACGGTGGTTGTACAAATCTTGATTTATTTAAGAAGTAACAAGTATTGGTTTTGTTTTATGGGTGAAGTGCTTCTGAAAGGATGAAGACCATGGAACGTACTTTGGCTAGAGGCACGCAATTGTATAATGACTGTTCTGCTATGGTAAAGAGGCTCCGGGCCATGGTGCACTCTACAGAAGAACAACTTCAAGTGCACAAGAGGCAGAGTACATATTTGACTTAGCTAGCTGCAAAAACCCTTCCAAAAGGCCTTCATTGCCTCCCTATGCGCTTGGCTACGGAGTATTATGCCCTAAATTCTAGCGAGCAAGATTTTCCACACAAGGAAAAATTAGGTGACAAAGCTCTCTATCATTATGCAATATTTTCTGACAACGTTCTTGCAACAGCAGTGGTTGTGAACTCTACTATATTTCATGCTAAGGTAGATTCCTCTATCCTTGAGATTTACACTACATCTGAAGGAAACCTCTTAGTTCTGTTTGAAGGTTAGTATAGGCATTATTTATTGGCTAAGATGTAATTGTTTTCTCTATGCAGGAGCCAGAAAAGCATGTATTTCATTTGGTCACTGATAAGCTAAACTATGCAACAATGAAAATGTGGTTCTTGGCTAACCCCCCAGGGAAAGCAACAATTCAGGTTCAGACCATTGATGACTTTACATGGCTAAATTCTAGTTATAGCCCAGTTTTGAGACAGCTTGGCTCTGCATCTATAAAGGATTATTACTTTAGGTCACATCGTATGAATGCAGATTCCAATTTGAAGTATCGGAATCCAAAGTATCTGTCTATCCTTAACCATCTTCGCTTCTACCTCCCTGAGATCTTTCCAGAGCTCGATAAAGTCCTCTTCCTGGATGATGATATTGTGGTGCAAAGGGATTTGACTGAGCTTTGGAATATTGATATGCAAGGGCGGGTAAATGGTGCAGTGGAAACCTGTGGAGAAAGCTTTCATAGGTTTGACAAATATCTCAATTTTTCCAACGTACTCATTGCAAAGAACTTTGATCCAAATGCTTGTGGATGGGCATATGGAATGAATATATTTGATCTGGAAGAATGGAGGAAACAGGGAATAACAGGGATTTACCATCAATGGCAAAATCTAGTAAGTACATGCTAACCTTCTACATTTTGCTTATTGCCTAATTTTTTTAATCTGTCCTCTGGATTTAACATTCTATCTGTTCTCCGTGTTGTGTTCATCTCAGAACAAAGATAGACAGTTATGGAAGTTGGGTACCCTGCCTCCTGGGCTGATCACTTTGTATCACCTGACATTCGTCTTGGATAAATCTTGGCATGTTCTGGGTCTTGGTTATAACCCTAATGTTGATTCAACTGAAATTGAAAGAGCAGCAGTGATACATTACAACGGCAATATGAAACCATGGCTCGATATATCCATCCCTAAGTACAGACATTACTGGACTAAGTACGTGAAATATGATCACATATTCTTGCAGCTATGCAATATCAGTGAGTAGATTTACTAGAAGATTGTTTATTATTCCATGAACTTTCACCAAGGAACCTGTGCAGTGCCCTTTGTTGGTTTCCACAAGAATTGTGGAGACTTAACCTGTAATGGTAAAACCTGAGAGGACATTCAGATGTTAAACTGGGCAGCCTGCGAGTGGAATGTCTTCCTAACGGCAGTTTGTTACACATAAAAATGTGGCAATCTTGGAAATGTATAATTGTTTTCTGCAGACATTGCTGCAATCTTGTGTGCATATATTACACATTTAAGACCTTCATTCCAACGCCTAATTTAGGCAATTTTTTAACCTATTCAATCTTCTTCTTATTGTTTCCACGTTTTGAGATCCGCCTGGTCTAGGGGCATTTTTTGTTTATATTAAAATTCATTATGAGAAACAACTTTCAAATTAAAAATAATGGATAGAGAATGCCGTGAAAACTCTGAAAGTGTCGGTGCCATTTCTTTTGGATAAATTATAGATTCTTTACATCTGTAGCCATTTGTCTTACATATCTGTGTTCAGGAATGGAAGGTCGCAGATTATTCACTCGTCAAGGGGCCTGACAGATTTAAATAGCATCACTGATATGATCAATAATGCAAATACAGGTTCTGAGGCAGAACAAACCTGGTTGGCGAGCAGCAGAGCGGGAGGCGAGCAGCAGAGCGGGAGGTGCCTAGTCGAGGAGGAGAGCGAGAGCGAGCAGCAGAGCGGGAAGCGCCTAGTCGAGGAGGAAAATCGCGATCGGAAATCGGGCAATGATTCGAGCAGTAGAGCGGGTGGCCAGGGTGATTGAGTAAATCCCGGAGCGTAGATTGAGTAAATCAGGGAGTCGAGGGTCAGTGGGGGCTGAGCGGAGGAAGGGGGGCGGAGCCAGGGAGCGTGGCGGAGGGCGGAGGGATTGCCGGCAGCCGGAGCCGGACAATTTTCCGGGCGGCGACGGAAACCGGGCAATTCCTCCGCCCAGCTTCTTCCTTCTTCGTGTGATTTAGAAATTTTTTAATTACCTTGATCTTTTGCAATGTTTTCCTAGCATGTGTCTTGAGCATATCTACCTCTTTGTCAGTTGTCTATGTGATTATGATATTTCCTTGCACCAGTTCCAATTAGTACCTACAATTTTTTATTAGTTTGATGACCTTTTTTATGGATCATTTTTAGGACCCTCTCCAGCATGAGTTGATCCTCACAATCTCTTACCTAGAGGTTAGGATGAGTCTCCATTCTCCCGATGCACTATTTTACCATGTGGATCACTACTTATGTTCTTCTTAGATCTCACATTAGTTCTGAATGTGATGGAAAATCTCCCTCGAACTTCGTGTGCATAGTTAGCATGTCCATTCATTCAATTGAACTATGAGGACATTTCACAAGATAAGGAGGTGATATTGGACGACCACTAGCCTCAACATTAGTTCTAAAGAAATAAATAGTCTCATCCCTACCTTCATCCTTTTCATGATCTTCATCGGAACTAGAAGAATCCATTACGTGAACTAGTCTTGGAGTTCTGGTGGAAAAAGGAAAAATACTATGTGTAGGCTTAAGGGTGGTACAGCAAGAAATGTGCATGCCACTCTAGGTTCAAATTGTTGTGGGAGAAGGTGCATGGGAGAAGGAGAGTTAAGGGTTAGAGGAATGAAACACTGGAATTTGGACCCCTCCCATGATGAAAAAGTTGACAAAGGTGAATATTTTCCCATAGTGTGAGTGCTCAGGGATATAAACTTGAATTTCCCAATTGTAAGGCTTAATACTAAGAAAAGCGATAAAATTGGCTTGCACATGATCTGACAGTGAGATTCTCTAATGAGAGCTTAAGGATTAATAATTTCAAACCACAGTGATATGTTGACTTGATTTCAGTAAAGAATTCCCACTAGGAGAACAAAAAATGGCCTTTTTGGTGCTTATATAGGAAATATTGGAAGCACATGCATAGTATGAACACGTCTTCCTTCCATTGGCTCCCTCACAGTAGTAGGTTCCAGGTGGCATTACTTCGCCTTGATAAGTTACTAGGAAGGATAAGAAGGAAAAGGGAAGCAAAGAGCAAGAAATGAAGAATTGCATCAGCTACAACATGATTACTTGTAGGTTTCAATTTGCATGTATGATTTCCTTTCTCGGTTTGGCATGCATTGTGTATTTGGTTCTCTTGTTGTCATTAGCATGGGTTTTAACAAGTGTGATAGTCGTTTCAACCTTTCCCTACCGTTTCTAGATAGTCATGGTGAGATGGGGTTCTTCAATTTGGTTGAGATGGATTATTGGATGGTTTCAAAACTGAGTGAGGTGGTCTAAGGAAAAATCACAAGGCCTAGGAATCCCTGAACTGGTAAAGCTGGGATTGCAGTAAATACTAATTATGTATACCCTTGTTGGGCTTAGGATTACTAAACTGGTGATTGTCGAGAGATAGGGTAAACCCTAGAGGGAGGAGAGGGACAAATTCCTCATGGTTTAGGTGGAGTGATCAGAGGCGTCCCTTCTTGTATAGGCGTTGTGATCCCTAGAGTGGTATGTGGTGGGATTGAGGTAAAGCATGGTAGTGTATGCTTTTTGTTTGGGCCTAGGAATCCCTTAGTGAGATATAGAGTAAAGCCTGGTTATATAGGTGCCTTTTTTGGGCATATAAATCATTGTGAAATGTTGGTGTGATACGCAGTAAAGAATAAGAACCATGGTTGGTTTGTTGTGAGTCCCACATTCATGCTTAGAATATGGCATGGGGATGATTCACTGAAAGAAATATTTGGCTCAGGCTAATCTATGGTTAGGTGGTACGTGGAAGTGCTTGACTTGATTGAGTTTTTCATATTTTAATAAGATATATTTTCGACTTATGTACTATGTGTAAATTTACTTGATATTATGTGGCTTTAATATCTATTATATCATTGATATTTCTATGACTATATGATGGTTATAAGCATCGATTTATGAAAGATTTGAGTTATGGATATCATCATGTTTCAATTAATGAATTGATGGATGATGAATGAATGACCTAATAGATGATAATGCAAATACTGTGAGAGGGTACCACACCTTATTGATGAATCTCAAATAAGTATGAGGTCCCTATGTTAAGATGTGTTTTTATGACCTGTACATTACATGTTCATGATGTATTTGATGAAATTTATGTAATGGTCAGGATGCGTCAGGTAAAGTCCTTGTTCAATTTTTTGATTAAATGCATTTTCTCCTTGGTATTTATCATTTATGAGAATTTCATCACGTTTTGGGTAGAGGCTTGAGTCATAGCCTTGAAAGGTCACTCAAATTTCAGGGTCGCATGCATAAAATTGTCTAAAAAAGACTATAGGGACATGGAGGCCTTCTTGTCGGAGTGATGAACATAGGTTCTATTCTAGTTCTAGTTCAAATAGGTATCATGGTCATCATCATCATCATCTTTAAAGGAGGAGTGATATGGGATATTTTCCAAATGAGTTTAATAAAGGCAAGGCTCCTACATTTCATGGTTACTCACGATGAAGAAGTTCTTTGAGCTACATGACTATATAAAGAATATGAAGGCCAAAATAACTATCTTCAAACTCATCTGTTGTCCTCATCCACTATACTAATTAATATTACAAGGACGTTTATTAATTACCATAACTACCATAATGACCATGGATGTGTTTTTATTCCTTGAATATAGGCACATTCTTGGAATGTGTGTGCATTCTCTGAATGCATGTGCATTCTCTGAATGCATGTGCATTCTCTGAATGCATGTGCATTCTTGGAACATGTGCATGTTCATATGAATGTGTGCGCATTCTTGATCCATGACTAGTTGGTGACCTAGCTACCATCATGGTTTGTAGTTTGGGCCTTATTTATCCTATACACTAAGGAACATGTGCACATATGCATGCACATTCCTAGGACTGTGCACATGTTCCCGTGGGATCACATTCCTAATAGCCAAATTTCTACTTTTGGGGCCATCATCGTCATGCACTTACCTAACAAAAGTGTCTTTTTTATTCCTCCAATACACGGAATATATGATCCATGTCTGTACATTTGTTATAAGTATCTATAGACTTCTATTTTTATATATTTAGCAAATGTTTTATTTCTCTCACAAATATATATATATGATGAATATCTATATCTCAGTATGGGCAAAGTGTTTCATGAGTCAACTTTTTACCTATGGATTCCTAGGGGGGTTGTCCCTAGCTATAACATAGTTTCATGAGTCTCATGGAATTAATGTTTTTCCCATTTGAGTCCTATTTGGAATTTTATGATGATTTGCAACTCACTTCCAAGAGCCATTTAGGGTCATTGTGAATTTTTCGTGGGGTCACAAAATAAAACCCAACAACATAAATGGCTTTTGCAAGATCCATAACTTGTGTTTGGCTGAGTCCCATGCAAAGTACACTACCCACGATTTCTCAAGTTCATTTTGAAGATCAAAGATAAAATAAGTGTGGGGATTTTTCATAAAGGTGGAAAACTCATTGTGAAATTTGAAAACCTTATTCTTTTCACCTAGTTTTTAACAATTTGAAAAGCCTAGTTTTGTGGCATTTGAAAACCCTAGTAATGTAGAATGTGGAAACTCCAATATAGTGAGTTTAAATTTGAGTTCATAATTAGAAAATGTAGTTAACCACACCATATTGAAATTTCATTGCAAGATGGCAATGCCCTTCAATGTATATTAAAGACTGTGCAATTTGAAAACTCTAGTTTTGTGAAATTTGAAAATCGTATTTTTCTGGAATTTGAAAGCGACAGTAATATGGAATTTGATGTAATGGAATTGTTGTTTATACCACTAATTTATACCCAACACACCATAAGAGATGCTCGTAAGTGACATAATAAAGTGATGCCACATAAGCAATGTACATAAGTGATACTCTTCAAAATGAGACACATAGTCAACATGCCACAAGATACTTACAATAAGTGACATAGATAAGCATAAATGCACTAGCATAATTCATAGATGCCACGATACACCATATGAGGTGTCACATATAAGTGATGCACCTAAACTAGCAAGGAATAAGTGATGCACATAAGAAATGAACCATGACAAAAATGGCATATCCATCAATGCATGTAAGTGTTGCACCATAAGTGACACATAATTAGTAATCTTACATGACACACATAATTGATACAACATAAGAAATATACATAATCTAAATCGATTGTTATACGTAGTGGTTGCAATATATTCAAGAGGATATGTAATATAGAGGTTTCAATATACATGGGAAGATATGTAAGGAACCTCTACCTTCTATTGACCAATCCCCAAAGTTGACAAGAGGTTGATGCCTCTCATTTTAGCACTTTATGCACTTTACACTTTCTCTTTATGCACTTTTCTTGGGATGTTATATTTGTTGATTATAGTTATGGATTAGGATATGGCCCATAAAGAATTTATGAGAGATATACTTTTCAAAGTGAGACATAGTCAACATGCCATATGATAGACACCAAAAGTCACATCAACTTATGAACTATTAAATCATCTCTACTGTATCCCTCTGTATTTTGACTTCACCCTCATGATGAAGAATATATACATTTGTAGAATTTACTGAAAAAATTAATATTATAAATAAAATTTACATTTATTTCATATCTTAATCCTAAAAACTTTCAGCTTATATACACCCTGAATTGTTACATCAAAGGAAAAAATATTTTTGGTGTTATCACTTAAAATTATATTTAATCTTATTAACAGTAAGGTTCCAAATCAAAACAATTTTGGTATAATCCCCATAAAGCGTAGAGTTTTAAGCTTGAGCATTTTAATCAATCCAAACTTCCAACCTTTACCAAACTTTATGAGTAGCGTGCATTTGATCAAACTCTCCTCTCTGCCTCTCTATGTAATGGTGTTAGTTATTCATAATTTTAAAAAGAAAGTCGTAAAAATGAATTATGGTTATAGTTTTATTTTAATTATGTAAATAAGGGTGTATTAGGAAATAAGATTTTCATTACTCCCTTCGTGGCTCCACCACGGTTCTGTGGTGTTGAATGTGACCGGGGCTAGGACTTGTGCCACGACCCCTCCCCTAAATGCAGAAACAATTGAATTTAAATAAAACGCATGACCATAGACTGCAGTTTAAATAGCAATTAATGTTCAGTTTAAATTGCGTTCATTTTAATTCCACGTTCAGTTTAAATAACAATTAATGTTCAGTTTAAATTGCGTTCAGTTTAATTCCACGTTCAGTTTAAATAGCAATTAATGTTCAGTTTAAATTGCGTTCAGTTTAAATAGAAATTAATGTTTAGTTTAAATAGCAATTAATGGTTAATTTTCTGGAAGTTAAGTCTAGTTTAATTTGCTGTAGCAGTTGACTGTTAGTTCGCTGCAGTGTATTGTTAGTTTCCTTCCAAATTCCAGCCTGCTGCTGAAGAAAGAACATAGCAGAACACATAGCAGAACAGAACATAGCAGAACAGAGGGGCTGAAGAAAGAACTAGCAGAACATAGCAGAACAGAGGGTATTGTGAGAGTGCTGTCAAAGAAAAACACCCATTGTCAAGTATTTAAGCAGAAGCCCTAGAGCAAACCCATCACATATCAGAGCTAACTTGCCAAGCAGCTTCACCCATCACAGATCAGAGCCAACTTGCCAAGCAGCGTCACTCCTCAACAACGTTGTCAATTCTATTGTCAAAAGGTACTGCTGCAAACTTCAATCTCTGGTTTTTTTTTCAATCTCTGGTTTTTTTACACGTGGATTCCATTTAAAATTTATTAGTTTCATAAGTGACCATTGATAACATCTTTTCATAAGCTTGCTTGAATTTATCCAAAAGAAATGGCAGCGACACTTTCTGAGTTTTCACGGCATTCTCTATCCATTATTTTTATTTTGAAAGTTGTTTCTCATAATGAATTTTAATATAAACAAAAAATGCCCCTAGACCAGGCGGATCTCAAAACGTGGAAACAATAAGAAGAAGATTGAATAGGTTAAAAAATTGCCTAAATTAGGCATTGGAATGAAGGTCTTAAATGTGTAATATATGCACACAAGATTGCAGCAATGTCTGCAGAAAACACTTATACATTTCCAAGATTGCCACATTTTTATGTGTAACAAACTGCCGTTAGGAAGACATTCCACTCGCAGGCTGCCCAGTTTAACATCTGAATGTCCTCTCAGGTTTTACCATTACAGGTTAAGTCTCCACAATTCTTGTGGCAACCAACAAAGGGCACTGCACAGGTTCCTTGGTGAAAGTTCATGGAATAATAAACAATCTTCTAGTAAATCTACTCACTGATATTGCATAGCTGCAAGAATATGTGATCATATTTCAAGTACTTAGTCCAGTAATGTCTGTACTTAGGGATGGCTATATCGAGCCATGGTTTCATATTGCCGTTGTAATGTATCACTGTTGCTCTTTCAATTTCAGTTGAATCAACATTAGGGTTATAACCAAGACCCAGAACATGCCAAGATTTATCCAAGACGAATGTCAGGTGATAGAAAGTGATCAGCCCAGGAGGCAGGGTACCCAACTTCCATAACTGTCTATCTTTGTTCTGAGATGAACACAACACAGAGAACAGATAGAATGTTAAATCCAGAGGACAGATTAAAAAAATTAGGCAATAAGCAAAATGTAGAAGGTTAGCATGTACTTACTAGATTTTGCCATTGATGGTAAATCCCTGCTATTCCCTGTTTCTTCCATTCTTCCAGATCAAATATATTCATTCCATATGCCCATCCACAAGCATTTGGATCAAAGTTCTTTGCAATGAGTACGTTGGAAAAATTGAGATATTTGTCAAACCTATGAAAGCTTTCTCCACAGGTTTCCACTGCACCATTTACCCGCCCTTGCATATCGATATTCCAAAGCTCGGTCAAATCCCTTGGCACCACAATATCATCATCCAGGAAGAGGACTTTATCGAGCTCTGGAAAGATCTCAGGGAGGTAGAAGCGAAGATGGTTAAGGATAGACAGATACTTTGGATTCCGATACTTCAAATTGGAATCTGCATTCATACGATGTGACCTAAAGTAATAATCCTTTATAGATGCAGAGCCAAGCTGTCTCAAAACTGGGCTATAACTAGAATTTAGCCATGTAAAGTCATCAATGGTCTGAACCTGAATTGTTGCTTTCCCTGGGGGGTTAGCCAAGAACCACATTTTCATTGCTGCATAGTTTAGCTTATCAGTGACCAAATGAAATACATGCTTTTCTGGCTCCTGCATAGAGAAAACAATTACATCTTAGCCAATAAATAATGCTTATACTAACCTTCAAACAGAACTAAGAGGTTTCCTTCAGATGTAGTGTAAATCTCAAGGATAGAGGAATCTACCTTAGCATGAAATATAGTAGAGTTCACAACCACTGCTGTTGCAAGAACGTTGTCAGAAAATATTGCATAATGATAGAGAGCTTTGTCACCTAATTTTTCCTTGTGTGGAAAATCTTGCTCGCTAGAATTCAGGGCATAATACTCCGTAGCCAAGCGCATAGGGAGGCAATGAAGGCCTTTTGGAAGGGTTTTTGCAGCTAGCTAAGTCAAATATGTACTCTGCCTCTTGTGCACTTGAAGTTGTTCTTCTGTAGAGTGCACCATGTCCCGGAGCCTCTTTACCATAGCAGAACAGTCATTATACAATTGCGTGCCTCTAGCCAAAGTACATTCCATGGTCTTCATCCTTTCAGAAGCACTTCACCCATAAAACAAAACCAATACTTGTTACTTCTTAAAGAAATCAAGATTTGTACAACCACCGTAACCTAGCAATTGGAATACGAATTTGCATATATTGATGACAATGCTAATAGACAGAAAACCAATCATCCTATTTGGTATTAGTTCAGAAAACCAATCATCCTTTTTTGTATAAAACTGATACAACACTACGACAAGTCATCAAGTTAGTATGAGAATTCTAATTCTACAGCTTGCATGATCACTAAATGCACTCAAGTCTCAAACCTCAAAGAATTATCAACAGTAAATCTACCTTCTGGGTAAGTCAGAATCTTTGGTTGCTTCACCCATGCCTAAGCTCCCGTACAAAGTGAGTATTACTCCGTATAGGTGCAAAGTTTAGATAAGCCCTAGCCCTAATTAGTTGATCTCGCATCTGCCTCACCAGGGCATCTGAAATTACTTTCTGTTTGTTTGAGATATTAATCTTTTGGGATCCTCCTGAACTTATCTCTCTGGGCCTTGTTACGCCTGGGAGTTCTAGCTTCTTAGAATGTTGTTTGAAGAATCCAGTAAAATTTCCATTGATAAGAAAACAAGGTGTTTAACTGAAATTGATTGTAATGGAACAACGAATTATATCACTCACAACTTCAAAGGCTAATTTAGATTATTTATTCAAAAAGGGATGTTTTTTTACGTTACCTCTTTTCCAGCAGTAATTCTTTCAGTTTCTCCCTGTTCATGAATTTCTGCAACAGGCATTCCTAATGAGATATAGTCATTGAAATTGTAAACAAATAGCTATGCAAGATTAGTTTAAAAGCCTTACCACTTGAATCTTGTTTGAAACTTCTTTTATTCTGTCTAGCATTTTCAATGGGTTCAGACTGTTCCATGTTTACAGCTTTTTCCTCTTTAGAAATAACTCTTTCAGATTCTCCCTCTGCGTGGATTGAGGAAATATCCCCGGTATCAAAATCTGAAACAGGCATTCTTTAATGAGAAGTATAGTTATTGAAATCACAAAAAGATATGCTTGCATTCTTTGATGAGCTATATAGTTATTGAAATTGCAAACAAATATCTATGCAAGAATGGTTTGGAAGCCTTACCAGTTGAATCTTGTTTGAAACTTCTTTTATTTTGTATAGCATTTTCAATGGGTTCAGACTGTTCCTTGTTTGAAGATGTTACCTCTTCTCTAGAAGTAAGACTCTCAGTTTCTCCCTCTCCATTGATTGAAACAGAATCACCAGTCTCAATTTCTGCAACAGGCGTTCCCAATGAGATATAGTAATTAAAATCACAAACAAATAAATGTGCATTAAAACATTAAAACCAACAATGAAGGACCTAACATTTTCAGTACACAGAACATGCTCTCCGTGTTTTTGGACTTCTTAGCAAATTTGATGATTTCCATCAGCAATTCAAGCAAGGAAAGATAATAGGGAGCAAAGAATGCTCCAGATTAACCAAATCTGATGAAAATGTCAGGGTTCAGAAAAACCTTAACAGCCTTTCCCTTTCATATTGAATTCTGTCATAACGCATTTCCCTCGTGGCCTTCTTCTGAATGATCTTCTGATGCATCTCTGCTCTCCGGTGCTCCTCTCTTGAATGGCCTTCTAATCCACCGAGAAATGGTAGTTGGTTCAAAGTAATGTCTTCAAATGCAGACGTATTTTCTTGGTGATTTTCAAATTCCTGCTTCTCTGCCGTGCCAGATTTCTTGTTGACTCTGTCAGCCCTGGGATGGACAACAAACAATATCCTTGGTAGGTATTGCACCATCCTTCTTAGATCCAAATGAGGACTCTGGGGAACAAGGGTACATCAGCTTTCCATGCCTCTGGGCCTTGTCATATTCTGAGCCTAAAACTGAACTACCAGAATATTTGTCAAAATGCTCATGCTCATCACATCTTTGAAAATCATGACATGAGGCATTTGTTTCTGTTTTCTGTCTAGTATCTGAATTAGAGGGTGATGACAAAGATGTGTAAGGCACATTGTGCTCTTGTCTTGGCTCAAGGCAAAATGCCAACTGCAAAATCCATTCAGAATAATATTTCAGAAAAAATGAATATCCTTGTCTGCTGTTTTCAAACAAAAGAGTGGGTCAAAAACCCAGATGGGACTACGTACCTGTGATTTCATATTAGCATTGCAATTTTTCAAGTATTGATTTGTTTTACTCATCTTCTCTACCTCCTGACGCAAACACAAAATTTGTTAGCAATAGTTCCTTGGTGCAAAACCAGATAAACAACACGGGAATATTCCAATTTCATTTTGAGAAGAACTATG
>APFE030689033.1:0-16809 GCA_000404065.3 Pinus taeda
TGGAGTGACCTTGCTGGTGGATGTGGACCAAGGACAACAAGTTTCTCTTGAGCTGTGGGAGATATAGAACATGATCCAAAAGAAAGTCTGGAAGTCCAGGCAGTTTAAGCCTGATTGTGACAAGCCCTGATGGCTTGATTTTTGATTGATCTGCAAAGTATACTACTCCATCAACATTGTCAGTGAAATCTTCAAAAAAATCTTTTCTACGAGTCATGTGGCAGGTTGCTCTTGAATCAAGCAACCAATCATTTTTCTAAGAAGCAAGTGAAGCATTAAATAAATCTTCATTTACTCCAATGTTACATTGTGCCACAACATAGTGAGTGGATTTAGGTGCTTTACCTTTGTCTGTATCATCAATTTTACCTTTCTGTTGTTTTCTTTCTGCTGAATTTTTTCCCATGGTAGCTTGCATGTAGAGGCATCGTGTGATCCATTTCTTTTGCAGCGAATGCAGTGAAAATTTGCCTTTTACCTTGAGAATGTTTGCCACCCCTTTCCGAAATATCTTCCTCTTCCTCTTCGATCACCTCTTCCTCTTGTAGAATATTGAGCAGGATGCTTTTCTTTATGAGCAAGGCACACAACCTCTTCAGAAGATTTAGGGGCTGTCTTCTTTCCAAAAGTTTTCTCCCTTTCAGCAAACGTTTTCACAAGAGAGTCAAAGGTTATATCTTTGAGATTTCCATTTTCTTGCAATGATTCAAGATAATTGGAGTAAGTAGGATAAAGTGCTTTGAGAAAAGCAATAAGACGAATATCCAATTCAACTTTAGTGAATTTGATATCATGCATTATAGACTTTACTTCAGATGCAAGAGCAAGAGGATCATTATTTTGCAGTTCAAGAGTGAAGAGTTTAATCATGAGTTGAAAAACTTCAAGTGCAGAATGTGAGTCATAGAGTTCTTTCAGCTTTTGTAAGGCTTCAAAGGCAGTTGAATATGATGAAATATGGTGACTCACCTCTTCATTTACAGATGCTGCGATTAATGCATAAGATTTGCTATTCTTGTTTTCCCAAATGACGGGCTCTTTGTCTGAGGTAGGTTGTACTGTTTCATTGTCTCCGTCTCCAACACACACTCCTTTCCACAACTCATTGAAAATGAGGGTGTGTTTTATCATCCGGGACCATTCAAGATAGTTCTCCTTGCCAGTGAGAACTATTCCCACCATGGATATGATTGAGTGCATTCTATAACAAAAAACTTCTGCTGCAAAACTTTACTCTTAATGGGAAACAATATACATCTGATATGATGGGACAGCAAAGTCAACTTGTATACCACGCTTGGCCAAAAATAAAAACTTCAACATATGGCCAAAAAGTTTCAACATTCAATAAGGCTATTGTTAATATAATGCCAAGAACTTCAACACATACAAAGACAACAACTTTAATATACCACAATACCAACCTCTTAGAACTAAAAGCTTGAGAAGTATGCTCATCTCCCAGCTATAGGAATTGAGAAGTACAAGACTAAGACTGATCTCAGATCACCAAGTGTTACCATGAAAATCATGTTGCCAATTAATGAGCGGCCATTTATGTAAAGAGATTAAGTACAACACGGCAAAGCTATGTTGGACTTTAAGATGCAAAATGAGAATACCTATTTAACTTGCCTCACTATTTACACACTATTCAAAGGCCTTCACGTGACTGCGACTCTTCGCTTAATACAATCAAATATCAATATCACCATTGAAGGGTGAGCATTGAGAAAAGAAGTTTCCAGTCCGTCAGTCAGCTTTCTTGTGAAGTTTTCTTTATGTTGGTCATTGGTATCGATGATATGGATTCCCGTATCCACCCGTCAATGCTTAGAGATGGCGCCGAATCTTAAAATGAATGCCGTCCAGAATTTGACACAACACAGAGAACAATAGAAACTTTGGGGACAATGACAGAATTTAAGACGGTCCTTCTGCATGGTGCAGATTAATTACGCTGTTGTGACAATGTGTTACAGTGAACCAGGCCTGGAATTTGAGAAATCCAACAAACAGTGGAAAAGTTTGCTCAACAGACTCAACTGATTAAGACTATAAAGAATGACAGGTGGTTAATGGCACGCTCATAGAGATGTTTCATGTTATGGAAAAAAACATTACGTTGACAGTCCAGAGAGCGCAGGTAATGCAGGGGTCAAGACTGTAAATATGGAATATGGCAGACTGAGGGCGCAGGCAGTGTCAGGCAACAACATTCAGGTGACAGTGTGGAGCAGGCTACCATATTTATGAACATGCAACATTTTTGAATGGAGAGCAAAGGAGAAGAGGAGCAGAACAGGGAGTTACAAAGGGCATAAAAGCTAAAAAAAGGAGTTGGCTCTGATACCATGTTAGGCCAGGCAGTAACTCCATAGAGAAAAAACTGATTCGTATCTTATTCCACAAGGTAGGTCTTCATTATTTACATGAGGGAGAGACTGTTCAGTTCATCTCTTGATGACTGTTCATATTTCTAATTTATCTATTTACATAAATTCACCCAATCACAAGGATTAGATGTCAACAAGAGGCTCGCGCGAATGCAACAAGCAGAAGCATTGAAAGAGCAAGTAGATGCAACACGACACAAAGAAGCAGTTTTGAAGGCACGTGTTCAACCTTGGATTAATGAGGCCTTTGTAATCACATCAACAATTGAAGGCAAGCTCGCATAGATCCAAGGGATACAGGAGTAGATGCAGGGGAGCAGTTCCGACAACGCGGTCTCAAAACAATGCATATAGGAGATTAAGTAGGCAACCATTCAGTGCACTGCCAACCTTGCAACTATCTTAGCAGAGTTGGGAGGTCTCCACGCAAAGATATCCGCATCGATAGAGTGAGTCGAGGGTAAGTAATGATGTTTGTGTTGGGGGTCTGTTGGCGTGGGATCCCCCCAAGGGGCTTAAAGCCCAAGTTTTGACTAAGTCCATCGTAAAGGCTCTGCGATTTGTGGGCGCGAAGTTGTAATAGAGTCATAGGGTTGTCCACCCTTACTTTTGTAAATGTAGTCTCAGTTTGAGAAATCTACGCATGGTTTGTGGACCATAGCATTGTATAAATAGAGTGAGGCTTTAAGTGTAAGGATACATCTATCTATCTGTTCGGTTGTGTTATATTCTTTCCACGACTAACCTACGTAGTGAATCGGGGGGTTAGAGGGGGGGCGCGGAGCCCCCCCTTCGTTGCGCCGATTGCGTAGTGGGGGGGTCACAGGGGGGCGGAAGCCCCCCCTTCGTTGCGTCGATTGCGTAGTGGGGGGGTCACAGGGGGGTGGGTAGCCCCCCTCTACGGGGTCCGGGGCAGTGCCTTGAGAAATTTTTTTTTGGACCCTATATTAGGTTGGGCGAACCTACCTATGGTTTTCGGTCCATGGTTTTGGATGTGATGGTTTTCGGTCCATGGTATTGGATGCTTCGGCATGTATAAATATGTATTGTAACATTGAAAGGAACATAATGAAAAATCAAGCTGGTAGTCCCGGTTTTGGTATCCAGTGGGAAATCTTTGTGTATACGTCTTTTATGTGTTATGCTCTCGTATTTTTATTTTTATTGTGATTTAGAATTAGTATGCAGGTAATTTCTGTACGGGGTTAAAACCTACACTATCATCTAAGTATAGAAGCAGTAAGTCGAAGTGTAGAGTTGTGGGGTCGTAGAGTAGGAGAAGGCTCTGCAGCTGAGTGCGTAGAGGCCTAGTAGTCCGTAGGTGAGTGCGTGGGCCCCTGCAGCTGAGTGCACATTGTAGTTTGAGTCTATAACCATTGGAAGCATTAATAAAGAGAATTTTTACCATATTTTTGTGTATCTTTTCCTATTTTATGTATTATTGGGTATGAATTGCAAGTTTACTAGTTATTTACTGTACGAACTTATATAAATGTGCTAAGTGAATATAATACAAGGTATCTGTTTATGAGAAGATAACTATTTTTTATAAGAAGATAAGTAAGATCCATGGAGTGACTTGGGAAAATAGTGCAGATTTCTACTCTTGTAGCGTGAAAGCCCCTCAACCCCTGAATAGGGATGTGCGAAGGCAAGTATATCAGGGCGTGAAGGCCTCACAGGCTAGGGAAGTGTGCGAAGTAACCTGTGCAAGGGTATTCACAGTTGGACCAAATCAACCCCTCAGACATCTCAATGGTGCGGAAACCTGGTTCCAGCATCCCCCCACACTACTTCGAGTGAGGCCTCAGTCCACGCTCCACAGACTATTGCCGAAAGGGCTAGTAGTATAGGGATTTGTTTGGCTAATTAAATATGAACCTGGGTCAAGCCCCAACAAGCCAACATCAGGAAAGTGTGCAAAGTGACCTGCCCAAAGGTATTCACAGTTGGATTAAATTGATCACTCAGACATCTCAAGGGTGTAGAAAATTGGTTCCAGCATCCCCCCATACTTCTTCAGGTGAGACCTCAGTCCGTGCTTTGCGGGTTGTTTCCGAAAGGGCCAGTAGTACAGGGATTTGTTTGGCTAAATAACTCCAAACCTAGGTCAGGCCCCCTCAAGCCAACAAATGGGTCCTTTGCCGGGACCAGAATCTGCATAGAGATGTTTGATGTTGTATCATTGGAATCAAGTTAAGAAGGAAATTGAAGGCTGGTTGGATAGGAGAATTCACAAGTTCGCGGCATGGGAGAACAAGAATCCACAACTATCAAAGGAAGAGTGGTTAGACTGCTAACTGTACACAATGATCCATGAAAGTTTCTTCGCATCTTTCCCTATTGAGCTGTATGAGTGGATCGCGAAGCTAGCCGATAGCCAAGGAAGGTGGAAGCTCGAAAATCCTATTGTGTGGACCCCAGAGTTGGTGCACGGATTGGAAGCATCAGAGGATAAGAATGGACGTGTTGTTGATCACTGACATGATCAGATTATAGGAGGATTCATTATTGAGTTTGCAGTAGATACTTCAATTAGCTACAATGAGGCAGAGCAACGCTTTCTCAAAGGACCGCGAGGTCAGTATGTAAAGTCTCTGAATACTTGGATTAAAAATGTTATTGTGTGAAAAGAGGGTTATGCAATTACCTTGATGTCTAGAGCTACGTGAAGTGGGAAAACCTAGAGAAACGAAGGAAGTAAGGGACTAGAGAATAGTTCTTTGATTTCACCTCTGTGAGGGGACGAGGAAGAGCTCGTGAAGATCTCGCCGCAAGGTGTGATCAATTTGATAAGGCAAAGGATTCTGAGAATACCACCTCCACCCACACCACCACCAGCTTCACCCCTATCTTCACCCATACCACCTTCACCCCTATCTTCACCCATACCACCTTCACCCCTATCTTCACCCATAGGAGAAACTCGACGTTTTCATTTTTAGGGAGTCAGAAGAAAAACTTAAGAAAACTCCATGGTTGTCCTTTTTTGTAAATTTGTGTCTCCCAAGCCCAAAAAAGTATAAAATAAGACTTGGGAGAACCACTTGATCATTACGATCAAGGAGTACTTTTCATAATTAGTGCCTTCAATCTGAAAAAGTAAAAAAGTGATCGAAAACACGTCGTTTTATTACCAATATCGAACTTGAAATGACAAAAGTCCGGCAATATTTTCATGTTTATACGGTCAGAAAAGAGCTGTAAAAGGACCGTCTTTTTAATTCCGTTTTAATGAGTCTAAAAAGAAAAACTCGGCAATATTTTCATATTTTACGAGTCAGAAAAGAGCTTAAAGAGGACTCCTATGTGTTTTTTGTCGAAAATGACCAATTTCACCTGAATACCCAATATTCTACACAAAAACTGCAAACATTACTCATATCTGTTTTAAAAATAATAAAAATGAACCAAAAACGACTTTTTCAAAGTAAAAAATAAATAAATTTAATTTATTTATTCAAAAAATCTTATAAAAAGGGCTTTAACAAGTTCATTTTTACCATTTGCCTTTGGAGTAAAAAGTAAGATCTTTTGGTAGAAAACTTCCTGTGGAGATTGCGAAAAATTCGACCGCTGGAATCAAGAACCGTCTTCTCCAGGTAATCCACGTTGTCCCTGACTTGCATTTCATCCGTTTAAAATTTCGTTTTAGGGTTTAGAAATTGATTTTTAGAGGAAAATTAGGGCAAAAAATCACCCATGGCAGTTGCGCAGGGGCGCCATGTGGCCCCTGCACACCTCGATTTTTCTGTGCACATAGAAAATTCGGGGTGCCGCACCTGTCCTTAAGGAGAAGTGCACACCTACGCACTGTCTCTAAAGGGATGGGTGCGAACCCCGCGGAACGCGGATTTTAAACCCTAGATTCCTCATTTTTGCCATATATAATTTTGAAATGAAAATTCTAATCCACCTATTTTGCAATGTAGGTACACAAGATGCTTGTTTGGTGGGAAAGAGAGCACGAGGACATGGATCAAGCTGCATTGCTCCATCCACCTTCATTACAGGCATTGAGAACATGCGGGCTATTCAAATTTTAGACCATACCTGGCATGAGGGCACAAGTAGACTTTCTACAATGGTTGGTGAACAGGTGGAGCATACAGGACCAATGCTTCACTATTGGTGGCAACTGGCTCAAAATCGAGTCAGATGACATATACTTTTTGACTGGCTTGCCCAAGAGAGGTGTGGAATTATCTCTGTTCGGATCTAGGCCAGGTGGCCAATCTATCGCTAGTCTCCGACAAGAGTTCTATAATAACCAGAATCCAGAAAAACGGATAGATGTTAAGACCATCTCTCGTCCTGAACTAAAGGTGATTGCTTTTACTGTTACCAGACTCTGCGGGAGTGCAGCATTGCATCTAGCTACAGGTTCCCAAATGCGCATGATAGTAGACTGCTTCCGAGGCACCATCTTCAACTGGTGCGATGCTGTATTGGCCAATATGAAGGGCCAATTGGCTAGGGTGAAGAATGGACAGCTAAAGAAATTTGGATATGGTTATTTAGTTGTCAGCTTTGCCCTAGAGAGGGTACCTATACTGGTTCCACAGCAACTCACTATTGAGGCTGGACTTCCCCGAGATCCTCGGGTTATGCGATGGGTTGCACTCATGGCATGCCATCCTGAGGAGGTTACCGAGGTTGTTCGATTCACACCAGAGTATTTCCGTTGGTTAGAGAACCAACTCTTTGTTATTCAGGATTTTCCATACACTGGGATGGATTATCGCGGTGATCCCTACATGGCTCTTCCACCAGGAGAGCAATGGGATGATAGAGGTAAAATGGTTTTCAACATTTTAATTATATATGTATTTTTTTTTTTTTTAAATCATCCCAAAACTAAAAGTAAAAAGTTTTAAATGCAGATGTGGGTCCACAGCGACCAACCGCTCTCCAGCGCTATGATCGAAGACAACCAGCTGCCGCAACACCAGCCCCATAGGACCAATCAGCAGAGACTTTGGCCGAGTTGGAGAGCCATCTAGAGCACTTGACAGTAGATATTTCGGAGACCAGCATAGATGACATTCCTCTTAGGCTTCAGCGCTATGTGATTGGGGTCCCAGGACCTTTTAGGAGGTTCCTTTGTAGGGTGGCCCGAGCAGTGGTGTCTTATCGGGATCATCACCAGTGATAGGATGATTGCCTTGTAGACTCATTTTTGGATTTTTTATACTATCATTTTTGCCGATCATAAGGTGTTTTTCAACCTATGATCGAGGACGATGTATATTTTGACACACTCCTATGCTAATGCTATATTATTATTATGGTTATCTTGCAAAACATGTTATGAGATGTTTTTAAATTTACTATTTGATTTAA
The DNA here is from genome assembly GCA_000404065.3 of Pinus taeda. Lineage (NCBI taxonomy): Eukaryota > Viridiplantae > Streptophyta > Pinopsida > Pinales > Pinaceae > Pinus > Pinus taeda. The sequence goes on from APFE030689033.1 coordinate 7,740, forward strand.
TGCAAATGTCTATTTAACATTCGAGAAGCAACTGCATTTGCTAATGTATTTAAATATCTTGGAATGTGTTGATATTCTATGTAATCAAATTCTCGTTCCAAAAGACGGACTCTAAAAAGTAATCGTAATAATACTATATTTCTAATGGCTTAAACTCGATTAAGCTGTAATACAACGAGTTCCGAATCTAAATTAACAATCAAACTTCGAATTCCAAATGAAATGGATTCAGATAATAATTCAATCACTGCACTGTATTCTACAATGTTGTTTGTTGTTTGATCGAGGCTTACCCCATGCATAGATACTAACTCGTCAGAGGGTGAATAGATAACCCAAGCTGCAAAAGAGATGTTTCGTGTACTACGACAAGCACCATCAGCGAAACCGATGTATGTTTGGAGAGGCGTCAACATCTGCAATATCAAGAGTAAAATCAAGATAAGTAGGAATAATAATGAAAAACACTCTCTAAATTAAAGCACACATCCTTAATCTAAGAACACACCAAATTTAGAAAGAAACTAGTCTAAGAAATCTCCACACTAATCCTTTAAGCATAATATCGCTTTAGATAAAGCCCATTCCTAGGTTTATCTAAAGAGACTCCGTCAAAATCTTCTAGCTCATAGGCCCCTTTTGCCAGCTTTCGCTTGACAATATACGGACCATGCCACATGGGTACGAATTTGCCAGCCCCTAGCTTACCATTTGCTTGATCGTAAAGTAAGACTAGGTATCATTTCGAAAAATTGCGGGGTGTAACATTCCGATCATACTGAGCTTTAATCGTTTTGGCATGAGTTTCAACAGCTAATGCAGCATTACGTCGATTCTCTTCTAATTGAGCTAAGTATAATAAACGTTTTTCCTCTTCATAAGTGGCTGGTAATAATTGCACGAAAATTTGTAATGATGGGATTTCGCATTCAATGGGCAATACTGCCTCTAAACCGTAAACCAGTTGAAAGGGAGTAAAACCTATCGATGTTTTGACTGAGGTTCGGTACGCCCAAAGCGCTAAAAATAACGTGTTATGCCAATTCGACCGATGAATCCCAATGATTTGTCGGATCATGGTGACTAGAACTTTTTTGACTGCTTCATTCAGACCATTTGCCTATGGGTAATATGGAGTGGAACTATTGTGACGCAGGCCAAGCTGATCTGTAAGTTCAGTCATCATAATGTTTCAAAAATGACTCCCATGGTCAGTGATAATCACTTGAGGAACACCAAACCTAGCAATTATATGGTTGAAAATGAAAATCATAGCAGTTTTGCCGTCTGCCGAAAATGTAGGCATCGCCTTGGCCCACTTGGTAAAATAATCTACCGCAAGGATGATATACGCATTGCGTAACGATGGCTTCGACCTTCGAAGGATCGACACGAATGCCGGCTTTTGGATACAACAAATCCCAATAACTAACCCGTTTCTATACAGAAAACGCACTTGTGTGGATTCAGCCTAATCCGATAATGCCTACATCTCATGAAAATTGCTCGTAAGTGAGTGAGATGGTCAGCTCTACGTAATCAATGAGCTGGTAAATCATCAAGATAAGGCTGCACAATGTTCTTGATGTCATGAAACGCATAAGACATTGCCCTTTGAAAAGTTGCTCCAGCATTGTTCAATCCAAAAGGTAATTTGCAATAAGCAAATGTCCCCCATGGACAGATGAATACCGTTTTTGGTTGATCGGTAGGTAGAATGTTAATTTGATTATAACCGGAAAAGCATCCATAAAGGAGAAAATTTCACTGTCGGCACAATCATCGATAATTTGATCGATATAGGGTGTGGGATAATTGTCCTTGGGACAAGCACGATTAATATCCCTATAGTTGATACATATTCTTATCGTCCCTTGTTTTTTAGTAACTGGAACAATATTCGATACCCAATTTGTCAAAGGAATTGGATAAATGAAACTTGCTTTAAGTAATTTCTCAACTTCTGTCTTGATGGCAACAACTTTTCCTGGGTGTATCTGACGCAACCATTACTGGACGGGTTTAGCATCCGAGTAGGTTTTGATCTCATGAACAATGATTGACGGATCAATTCCTAGCATTTCTTCATAGGACTAGGCAAACACGTCACAGAATTCTTGAAATAGGGCTTTATATGTGTTTACTTCAGTGTCCGTACAAGAAGCACCTATATGAATGTTTTCAACAATCCCAGGTTTGACTGAAATGTCGATAGGAACCGTTCGAGAAATATTGGCTAGATTTTGTTCGGAATCAGGATGTTTCAATGGATTCTACGGTTCTTTGACATATTCAGTGGTAAAAATAGATGAAAAATCATTTTCAAAATGATCAATCTCAAGTAAAAATGAAGACCAATGATGAGATCTTCCCATGGTAATGCATCAACAGACAATAGTTCTCGAATTTGTTCATCAGTGTGAACGGTTTCCGAAAAGGTTGTTGACTTGGAGGTTGAGATTGAAAGTGATTTTCCATGGATCTCATTCACTAGATCAAGGTTGGTTGAACTTGAGTCGGAAAATGACTGTACTGCCTGAGAAGCAACTTCAAAGGGACTCAAAGGCATGGAATCGCCAAGAGAGTCCACCTCGGAATCGAATGGAATGATCCAAGGATTGTCAAGAACTATGGATTCTGATGAAATCATATGAATGGTTGCGAAAGGAGATGGTATGTTGGGAGGAGGAAATGAAAAAGTTCTGAGTAAACCTAAATCTTTAACTAATCCTACTCCAACATCCTTATAAGGGATAGCAGTTTTTCCAACATGTTGAATACTCTCAGAAGAGGATGGGTCGGACGAGAAGTAAGTTAACTGATATATTGTAACGATCTTTCCATTGTGTGGGAACTTAATAAGTTGAAAGACCGATGAAACAACAACAGTCATGGCGTCAGACCAGCTATGACCCAAAATAAGGTTGTAATCTAGAGGGGCATCAACCACCTCTACATCTAGACTAACAGTTTTTCCTTCAACCCCTATAAGTAAGTCCTGCAAAATGCCATAAGGATGAAACCCTCAGCCATCAAAGGCCTTCAGAATCATTGGGGATTGATCAAGTGTAGGATAACCAAGGGTTTTCCAACACTGTATCGACATAATACACGTGGAAGCTCCCTCATCAATTACAGTCCTAAAACAAGGTTTGTTTTTTACTAACACTGGAATCTGGAAAGTCATTTGATGAGGTAAATGAGGTGTACTATTTTCTAAATCAAATACTATGAGGTTTGAGTCCCGAAGATCAACATCGCCTATAGCCAACAATCACATTTTACGTTGTACTGGACAAGATTGTAGCACTTCCAAAGCCAACATTGCTAAAGGTGAAACAACTAAATCTTCAACAATGTTATAGTTCTGAGTGCTCTCGCATGTGGATTGAAAGCCAACTTTTGAAGTATACCCTTAGTAGGTGATTTGATTACTAAGTCGGGATTTGGTTTCTCGATCTGTAGTGGATCAGAACCAGACGAAGCTGAGGTTGATGGATTGGAATTAGAAGATTATGCTTCCTTACCACCAAAAGGACTCTTACTTCCATAATCTTGCGAACATCATCATTATGGGCTCTTCCGAGGCACTAGAGGAAGAACCTATCATCTTACTGTCTTGACTTGGAAAAGGATCCTTCAAAACAGCAGGTGTTTGCAAACCTTTGACGATTTTTGAAACCTCAGCACGATGTGGACAATATCTTGTAAAATGCTCCTCATCGCAGATGAGACAAGGATAGCGAGGTTTACGTTTCTCATCAGTAGATTCAGGTTTATCGGATTTCTCCTTCAAGTTTTGCTTATTCTTCTTCTTGCCTTTCTTCTTACCGTTATATTTTGATTTGGTCGTAGATGATTCTACAACATGAACATCGACAGAAATTTCAAGTGAAGACTCTCCCTTCGGGGAATTTGGTAAAGTTATAATAGGAGAAGAATTCTTGGAGGATTTCTTCTTACTCTTGGTATTAACAGTACCAATCATACCGTCAGTGGCATGAGACCCTGAGGGAGGTGCAACTATTTGATTTTGTTTCGAAAGGTTGGGGATTTTCTCGTGTAACGTACCTAACTACGTATAAACTAAGTCAAGGTACTGAGCTTAAGAAATTACTTGCTCTTCGGTAACTACTCCTGCCTTGGCTACATATTCATTTATTTTGGGTAATAATGATTTTATAAACCATTCTGCCAAAATTTGGTCCGGGATAAAAACTTTCAGTAAATGACATCGATGTCGCCATTCATGAATATGGTCTGAAATTTATGTGGACGTCGACTGTTTTAATGAAGTTAGTAATTCCGTGCCATTTTCATATCAGGCTGGCAGCTGAAAATGAGTAAGGAAGGAAGTGGCTAACTGACTAAAATTGTAAAAAGAGCCTCGTGGAAACTCAATGTACCACTTGGCTGCAAGGCCAATCAAAGTGCGTTGAAAAAGATGAAGACAAATTGAAGCATATATAATGGAATTCGATGCACACCAGAGATGGTAAATCATCACATGATTAAACGGATCTTCTCCTCACTTCCCCTCAAACTTTTCTATGTCACTGGGCAACTTGTTCGGCATTGGCGGCCAAAACGGAAGATAATTAATGGGATCGTTCGTAAGGCATGACAAGTCAGGCAAATCCAAAGTTGCTATAAACGGTAACTAACGGTTCGGATCCCGAAAACTTGGGGTCATAAGACCAGCCCCAGGAGGAGGATATCCAGGATAACTAGGTATCGGATTTGCATTTGGGATATTATATCCTCCTGGAAAACCAGGATTAACCAGACCATACTGGGGTTGTTGAAGTTGTTGATACGTATACGCAGGGTATGGTTGATACTAATAAGCCGGGTTCTGCATAGCAGGGCCGAATTGGTACTGCCCCTGGTACGGTTGATAAGTAAATTGGGGTTGACTTGTGACAACTGTACTAGGCCCAGGTTGTCCTACAGGCATGGAAACCAGAGTCTGAATTGTAGGTCTAGACTGGGGTAAAGAGGCCTGAGGAGTTGGTATAGGAGCAGTAGAAACTGGAGCTACTGATACTCCATAAATGGGTGGAGTGGATTGAACAGAAGCCGCAGCAGTTGCAGTAGGTGTTTGGGATGGAGTTCGAGGTGAACTAGGCCCATACTGATGAGCTACCCTAGGTGTAGCAGTTTGAGTAGTAGGCTGGACAGCTTGTTGGGGTGAACCAGAAACAAAAGACTGTCTAGATTGAGATGACAACTGCACATTGGGTTGTGGAGTCTGTTGATCCCACACCACGTTCATTCCGGGGTATGGACCCATAACAGGTTGAGTATATTGAGGACCAAAACTAGGTTGAGTGTAAGATTGATAATTATACGGTACATTTCTGGTTCCTTGAACAAATGGTTGACCTGAAGGTGGTTGAAAACCTTGAGGTTGATATTGACCTTGAGTTTGGTACTGACCTTGCAGTTGGTACTGACCTTGCAGTTGGTACTGACCTTAGGGTTGGTACTGACCTTGAGGCTGGTATTGACCTTGAGACACATATGGATACTCGGGTTGACCTTGAGGTACATATTGATACTGGGGTTGACCTTGAGGAAAATACTGTCCCGGAGGGACATACTGTCCTTGAGGTTGCCCCCCAGGTGGTAATGGATTACATTGAGGTTGTCCCCTATGCGGTATTTGAGTACCTTATGGCTGCCCCCCAGAGGGTATTGAACTACCTTGAGGTTTCGGATTACGAGTAGTACCAGACATCATAAGAATCTCTTTGACACTTAACAGTTTAGTTTCGTTATGACCAGGAGATACTGCATATTCGATGGGTTGAGGGGATGCTCCTGAAAACTTACTAGATAAAGACTGATACCCAGGAGGAACAGAAGGACTGCCATGTAAAAAAATTTCTGGCGTCTGAGAAAACAAGGATGACTGTGTCGACATATTCAAAGGAGGATTATAACCTCTGGGTGTTGGATGGAAAGGAAATCGAGGTGGTGAAGGCGCGAGACCTGGATTTTATAAGAAATTGGTCAACGAAATATACCAAGCGTCACCTCTAATGGGACTGTACAAAATGGATTCATGCTCCCTAAGTTCGATAGTCAATTGATTTTCAGGGATGCTTATACCTTCGTTCGAGCTCGAACTTATAATTTCTTCGATGGAAATGAGTCAAGAAGGAAGATTCTCGGTAACGATATTTTCTACTTCAGGTGAACTAGGACCACTAGAAAGAGGAGAAACAAATCCTGAAGATGGAGTAGCAGCAGGTTCAGTCTCAGGTTCAGAGGTTTCAGGTTCTTCGGCTAATGAGCTAGTAGGAGTGATACTACTAGTAACCTCGGAAAATGAAATCGGTTCAGAAATATGTTCTGTTGCTTGCACTAGATGATCAGGATGTACAATTAACGAAGATTCTCCAGCCTCTGGCGACCCAACCCTACTTTCACTGGGTGTGACAAGGGCTCGCAGCCCTTCCAGTTGACTTGGTGTAAATTCAGGAGGCTGCCCCCACAGTCGACGGGATTGTCTCGGTAATTTGGCCACCATTAATTATTTAATTACTTTACACAAAAACAAAGAAAATCTCAAGAAAATCACCTAAAGTCTCTAAAGAACCAAACAATTTGAAGCACACGCCTAATAAATCTAGGAGATAAAACCACACACAAAAAGTATCTTTCCGGATCAAAAACACTAGTTGGTGATGAAATCTAGCATTGCATAATTCAATACAGAAATGGCAGTTAGAACAGTTCCCCCGACAACCTACTTAATGAAATAGACTGACACAAGTTTCTCCACTATAACCGTCTCGAGTGAAGATAACCCCCCAGAGAGTCCAAGTGAGTCTAGTCGACCTTTGCTCCAGGTACAGCAAGATCTTCCCTCCACCATCACATAGGAAAGAATCCTAAAGATTATGGTTACTAAGGTCACCAACGGAAACAAATATACCTGGGGGAATAGTCTACGATCCGATACGCATGCAAGGGCAGAGTAACAAGCTCAATCCCCTTGAAGGCTCCTTGAAAAATCCAAAGTTTAACAACAAGTGACCCCAGGCTCCTCAACAATGGTCAATCCGAGGTTTACCATTTTTAATACGTGAATATCTTCTATCATTCCCAATGAGGAAGGATTGATTCCCACACTGGTTCGGATATGATCTTGTGCTTCTCCTTTAAGAGGAGCTTTCCCAGAGCATAGATGTAACAATTGGAATTTCTCCCTACCTCAAGATTGACTACTTGTTTGTTTAAACTATCTTGGAGAGTTAATTACTCCCTACTCCAAGATACTAGCCTAAGCTATGTTGGTGAAAAGAGCCCTAGAAAATAAAAAGATTGCTAGATGGATTTTAATTAAGTGTTAATTTTATTGTTTGTTTCTTAAGTCAATGGGTGTGGAGATGAAACTTTATGGTATGAAGACTCAACTCCAAAACACTAAAAAATGCACCTAAGATGATAACAATGTCTTTTCCCTTTCAGTGAATTTCTAGCTAAGGAAGAGTTGAAAATGCAATGCTTTGAAAAACAAATCTTTCTCTTAACATACAAATGAAAGAAAAATTCTGTCTTTTTCAAAGAACTTTAAAAACGAGACTACTAATCACATTCACGGAAAATCCTTTTTCTTTTCAACAATCAAGAACTACAAGGATAAACAATTCTTTTAAGAGAGCTTTTAAGATTTCTAGAAAAATTCTAAAAAACTATTGAAAACAAATTTTTCAACAAGCTTCTATAATTTCTATGAAAAACTCAAAACTATGATCTAATCTTGAGATCTAAACGAAAAATGGATTGAAAAGAAACCTGAAATGTTTTTGAGGATGCTCAACTTAGTCTTTCAGCGAACTAAGGATCAATTTGTTTAGCTAAAAAAACTAATCAAAAACATCCAATTATGTTTTAATAAAAAATGAATTTGAAACTTTTAATCAAGTTTAATCAACATTTTGCAAAAGAGACAAATGGAATCTAGATCTCTTCACGGATAGATTTCATAAGCTAGTCAAACTCAAGAAGACCAGAGAGACCAGGGTGATCTAAGGCTCTAAGGCTTTGGATCTCTGAGCTACTATGAAGACCAAGAAAAAATCAATCCAACAGGCAAAACTTCTTAGAAAATCACTTCAAACAAGAATGGCAATGAAAACTAACTCACAAGGAACTTTTGTCAAGACAAGTGCAGGTCTGGGCATATACTAATAGCTATGGACAAAAAGTAAATCTAACTGGATAGATGGATCTTAGGTTTTTGAAACTTTTGACAGGGTCTGCAGGTCCCTAGCAGAACCAGGTGTGGTGCCGCTCTGTGTTACACTGTAACAGTGCGGACAGGTCCGCACTGTAATTGACTCAGAAGGTGCGGTTCTCTTCCAAATTTTCAAAAAATAAATATCCAACTAGGATCTAACAAGTACCCAAATTCACACACATCAAGGCAAAATCAGAAACCAAAACTTAAGTTTCTCAAGTCAAAGCAAAGACAAATCAAAAACCAAACCAAACCAGTCCCCAATGGAGTCGCCAATTTGTTGGCCGAATAAATCGTTCTTGCGGACAAGACCAATCTCCCTAGTATTGAATGATATCTAGCAACAAAGAGCACAAGAAAATCTACTTTTCTCTAAACATGTTTCAATTCATAAATGAACACTAAGAGGTGTAACCCTACCTCGGTCCAACGCTTGTTTGTAGTAGTTTTATCCCAACAGCTTCAAGTAGTTCCTTTTTAATAACCTGCATACACAAACAAACATACATCAAAGCATACCTGCGTATAATAAAACATGTTCATTATTAAGATCAAGGAGCTCATAAAATAAACCATTAGAGACAGTTCATTGAGAAAAACAAACTTGATTGTATTAACTTTATGAATAAAAGAACCTTACAACCTTTGCCTTGATGTTGCACAAGCTCTTTCCAGGGTTCAGCAGGAGTCTCCTCTACTTTGACAAGCCTCACTCACTTCCCAAATGACATGAAAGGTATGTGATCTCTCCTCTCACAAGCTCAAAAAGGAAGTCTAATTTTCAGCAGCATTTACCCTCAAGAATCTTCAGCTTTCAAC
>APFE030689038.1:3151-20748 GCA_000404065.3 Pinus taeda
ACAAGTCCCCCCCACACCCCCCCGCGTGGAGGGGTGTACAAACTTCCTAGGGTATACATCCGGCTGAAACAAAAACCTTTGAACAATCATGCTCCACACACAACAGAAGCCTTTTGATGGCTATCTTTATTCAAAATCTGATATGGTGCATCTCTATAATGACTGGCTGAACATATTTTCTTTGGACACATCATACAATGATTCATTATTTTAAAATGATGATGCCTTATTTCTCACACTTTCAAATGGATAAATCCCTTTGATATGATGAGATGGGGGTAAAAGTACAAACTTTCATTAGTATTTTTCTTACTTCTTACACCATCCCTAACTCTTAAGGAGTAAATGAGCCTCCCTCTTTTTACAATAAAATCATCAAAATATGAAAATAACGAAATATGAAAATATAACAAAAGATGATAGGGGGTCTCATCAAGAGCCAGCCTACCATGATCATAAGGATGTAATAGGTGGCATTCTGTTTTGGCCAACAAACCAAGGTAATGACCTTCTTGATAATTAAAACTGTCAGAAGGATAGGGGGTCTTATCATGAGCCATCCTGATAACTTTTTTATATCTTGGTGAATGGAACTATGATTATTTGGTCACCATGCCAGCATAGTAGTCTCTTTATGGCAAGAAAAGAAAGAATCATCTACATGCTAAAAGGAGGACTCTAGTTTGTTTGTAGGGTTAAAAAGCAACCTTGTCGAGGCTGTGAATGCCTACTGGCAGCAGTGGATTTGCTTGTGGTATTAGAATACTATCTTACACTCCCAAATTCTCTCTATTTTATTACCACCTATGGATTCATTTCTAAAGGAAATTTCTCATTTGAACAACACTCTTACAAGCCAACATGCATGGTAACTTACGTTATATATTCATTATATTATATTTGTCCAATCACTTTATGACAATCATTAATACTTACCGCCAATTATGCATTTGTTACTAATACCACTTAAGGTGAAAATATTTTGGCATAATGATTTAAATATCTATTTTTTTTATTTTTCGGACTTTTCACCTCTAATACGTGTATTGCTTTAATTTCTTTGCCATATATCATGCCATTTTTATGGATTGGCTTTCTGCATTTATGAATTACCAATTCTTTGTCTTGCTTTTTACATGCTTGGTGAATGTGGATGCCATTTTCTCATTGGAGGGGGGATGGTTTTCGTATGAAAAACATGTGTGACATTTATGGATAATTAAGTGATAATTATTAAATTGGTTTCTAGGTAAAGGACTGCATGATGATTGTGTATGCGTAATAATTATCAAAGTATTTTTGATCGGAGAAAGGACGATCACCATTATGGATGGCATGTGAATTGATTATGAGTCCATGTCAAATATCGCTGACGAGACAAATGACTTGACAGTATATGTTGTTAATTCCCAAAACAACATCATTTTTCCTATTAATTGCTTTAACATTATTTTTTTTTTTGTTGTTTTAAACTGTGAAAGTGCAAGGGAAGTGGATATGGGTGAACCAGTCACAGGAAAAAAATAGTCATGGGAGGTAGAGCTATCTGAAATTATCCCACAGTGCTCATGGTATTGGACCTAGCTTGTGCAATTCTTGAGCACGCTGGCTGGTTGCAATATCTGAATAAATTGCAGGGATTTGATGAAGAGATGACACTCGAATTCTTGCAGAATTTGTAGAATGGTAGCACCACACTAAGAGGTGGGGACATAATAGTCTCTAAAGCAGTCATAGCTGAAGTCATTGGACTTCCGGCTCAGGGAATAAAATGGAAAAATAAACACGTCCTTCGATACAATTCGGTCACAGTGTTCCAGGACCCAGGTGAGCAATTGGTGGGAATAGCAAAAGGGATTCGACCTTTAGCATTAAGACAACCATGGCAAGAATTGGCAGTCATTGTGCAATGGTACATCACATTCGACAATCGTCAGGATGTGGTAAATCCCTACCACCTCAAATTGTTAGCCATCCTAAAACAGAAAATTTCAATTAATTTGTATTTTTGTTTGAATTCCCTATTACATGATGTCTCTTGTCGAGTTAGGAAGGCTAAGGAACCACACACAGTCATCAATCATCATGGACTGATCAAATTTATTTATGCATTTCCCAGTAGCAACTAACCTGGGACAATATTGTAAATCCTACTCTAGCCCCACCTCTAGAAAACCCAACAACAGAACAACAAGAGCCAAGAGCCCCAGGTCCGAGAAGGACACTGAAAAGAAAGAATTCCTATGTGCCCTTGAACCTAGAAAAACGTAGGCACTTTGTGCAAGTGAAATCCCAACGACATACGCCAATTCAAACAAATGAGTCTGAGGCATCTCACACACCACCTCCAAGTCTGCAAAATGCCCCTTTGTAAGACTATGAGGAAGAAGTCGTTGGGGTATTGGAAAACATGGGGATATTTGGTGAGGTAAGAGAACACTCTAAGAATTTTGAGGGACAAAATTGTACCCCCAACCAGTCTACCTTTGCTGACGCTCCTGTTTATGATCAAACCCTACCATTTAAGAACAGAGGGAATAAGTCCCTTCTATGGAAAAACCCATTGAAGCCAAGGTGCACGAAGAGGAAGCAATTAGAGAATAAAAGTAAACAACAGATACCAGTCTAGTGGACCCCTCAGTTGAAGAAAATCCTATAGATAAAACCCTGGGAGATGAAAATCAGCGAGGAAATACTAATTTTTTAAAGTCCCTTGAGGATGAGGCCTACCCAGAAGAAAACTCGGACAATGACAATTTCTTAGGAGACCATTTTATTGGGCTCTCCTAAGAGATAAATTCATGAAGAAGAGGAGCTAGAAGGTGAAGCTCCATCAGGAGATACAATTCCAATTGAAACCATCCCTAATGCTAACACAATACCACCTGAGCATGAACTTGAAGAAAATGCAGTTGCACCACCACCGGTCAGAAGTTCTAGAATAAAGAAGACCTACAAGGACAAGCTCAGAAAAATGCTTAAAACGTATAGAAAATATAAGAGAAAAATTGGGCAGCTAAGACAGTGGTTAAAAGAAGCAATCAAAACCAGAAAATTGAAAGTGGAAATGGAGACCACAGGAACACAAACAGAGCATTGTTCTGGAAAAGATGTTGAAACCCAAACTGAGATTCTTTTGGTCTTTTCTGTTATCACTCAAAATTTTCCTTAGAAGTTATCAGAAGAAGGGAAAGACCGAGGTAACCACAAACCAATTTTTTTAGAATAGGCACTAGCCAACCTATGACTTAGAGAGTGGTCTCTATATATGATTTAGCTTTGTTTACTGTGATTTTAGGTTAGTTCTTAAAGTTTAGGGGTTTTTGGATTTATATTGAATGTTGGATGGTGGAATCCTTAAAGTAGATGGATAGAATGAAGTCTTTGGACCATTGGGCTATGGAGTCAAAGCAGGGCAGTAGAACTGGAATTAACACATTAAAGGGAGTGTTCACATGGCAAGCTAGCAGAGTGAAGTACAGGTCTTTAGGTCGAATGGGTGAAATTATTTTAACTAGGATGAGAGTGCACTTAACAATCCTCAAACCGAGATCAAAATGAGGAACAAAGGATAATCATGAGCAAAGGGAAATTAAGAATCCTTTACTATAGATCAGAGGAAAACTACCTAGAGTAAGGAGCAACTAACAATTCCTTAATTTAGATAATTTGTAGAAAACATTAAAATGCATAGTAGTTATAATAGAGTGAAGTGAAGCAAATTCTGAGATATCATTCCATATTATAACATTCAGATTTCAGATACATTAAAGAATATGGAAAACTCTAAAAGAAAGATAACAATCACAAGGGAAAATACTTGTCTATACTTCGCACTACACATGAATCTAGTGAAATGTCTTGACTTTATTCAGTAATCCAGCTTGCTGGTCCAAACAATGATACAATAGCTTATAGTCTTTGATCAAGAAAATCTATAGAAATGTCTAAGAATTCACCCTACATACTTTGAATTGTGAAGTATTTTTACAAAAAATTATTACAAAATATCTCAAAACAAACTTGAGATTTATTCTAGGAAATAAAAATATCTTCTTGCAAGAAGATAGAGACAGCTAATGAACTGTTTCATGTTGTCCCTTTTATTATGGTTGTGTTGGCCTTTATCATTGAAGTGTCACCTCTTATGATAGGTTATTGTTGTAGTGTTTCACGCTGGAGTATTCTTTAACTTTTAACTTTCAACTAATACTCATTGACTCTGATACTCTTTGACCCTGATGCGTTTTTTTTACCTATTTACCTGCTTGTTCTGTTTTTACTGTGCAATAACTTTTTGCTTGTAAATTTATCACAGTAAATCAGTTATTGTCTACCACCATTCTGCATAAGTTAACTTTACATTCATCATTCTTCTATAGATTTTTTCAGCTTCAATATACTTGGAAAATTTGTGCTTGGTGAAGAATAAATGTTTTATCTCATGCTTAAGGAAAAATAAGTTCTCAGATTTGTTATACAGAACTTTTCCTGTTGGCAAGGCTTTTATGGATGAAGTACTTGCTTGTTCCATTCCCAACTATCTGAGTCTGTTATCATAGTCCAACTGTGTCATGAGTTTGTCATTGATAACCATAGGATTGGGCAGACCTTTCTCCCTCAAAATCTAGAATTTAGCCATGAACCTATCAATGGATACCTACGTATTGTGGCATTTTTCTTCTAAATTAAGCATAAGGTTCCTTTTGGAAAGGACCTTCCTTATTTCTAAAATGGTCAAAGTCCTATCTTCTATATTTAGCTCATGGAGATCATATCTATTCTTGCTGTGGAGGAAGTGGATGAGTCTATTAGCATCCTCTGGCTTATTTCCCACCTCCTGCTTCACTTTCTGGATAGCTTTTGTAGCTATCTTTACTAACTCTGTTTGTTCAAAAATAACTTGAATTGAGGGCCAAATATCCTTGACGGAGTCAATGATATTAGCCCACAACTTTTCCTTGATTTTCCCTAGGGATTTCTCCAATGTCAAGTCTTTCTCTAAGATTTTAATCCTTTCACTCATCCTTTGGGCCTTTTGTGCTTCTTCCTTTTGTTTAAGTTGAGAAAGTTCGTAGTTAGTTTCCAAACATGCCACCTTTTCTCTCAACCTGTTCATTTCTATAGTCTGGATAGACATCTCTTCCATGGCTTTGACTAGTTCTGCTGCTTTCTCTCGTGATGTACTTATTGTTGATGTAGGTTCTATCGTTGCTGGCAAAGGCTATTGTAAGTGGAGCTGTAGGTGCCAAAGATGTTGTTAGTGTGGATAGTACTACTATGGAGACTGTATGGATAACATTTATTGAAGAAGTCATCACATTTGCTTGTTTTAATTGGATTAAATCATCCAATTCCTTTTCTATCTCTTTTAGTTGATCATTCAAATTTAAGACTAAGTCCATTAGTTCTTCATGCCCTTGTTGGGCTTCCAGGACTTCCAATGTTTGTGGATACTGTAGCTGAGGTATTTTTAGTTGTTTGTTCAATCTCACTATATCATTGTTCTTATTTTTAATAAGTTATTCTATGGATTTTAATCCTTGGGATCATGTCCCAATTCAATCACAAAGTCCTCTAAGGACTTGATCCTAGTATCCTTGGCCTGTCGGAAGGCCTTCTCTAACTGAAATTGTGCTGAAATGTTATTTAAAGAATTTTGTAGCTGATGAGAAATTATGGCTTTACCTGTCAAGGTGGAGTATATCATTTCTCTATCCTATCTGTGCAGTTCAATATGGTCTATGTGATGAATATCCCTTGATAACACTTCGAAGTCTACCTTTTTGAAATCAGATGTTGTCTTTGGCTGCTGAGTTGTAGGTTTGATGAATGACATCTGAAGCTTTCCCTCTTTAATGTCAAAGGCTGACATTAGCCTTGTTTGATTGGTAGGATTTAGCTGTATATATTGAGCATAGGTTTGGGCCTTGAGCCTTTCGTTTCTTGCTTTGATTTCCTTGTATCTCTCATTGATGTCCTGGTCCCTGTCAGCAGGCCTACTGAATGAGGAGACTTCTACACCAAGCTGCCTTTCCAACATCTGAGTTTGTCATGTGGAAGGCTCTTGCATGCCTTCAGATGGAGTGGTAGGCATGCTTTTATTTCCTTATGTGTTTGTGACCTCAGCTGAGCCCTCTATATCCTCCTATTCAGACACATGATTCCATTTCTGCCTTTTTTCTTGGCTTGTTTCTGGTTGAGCGTATGAGGTTTCTCTTGATGATGTAGTGGCCTCCTCCCTACTTCTCTTTAGGTTATTCTCCTCATTTTGAGGAGTATGCATAACTAGAGGGGTACTCATGGCTGTCTCTGGTTGCTCTAATTGCTCTGATACCTACAGGAAAGAACCCTCATCAAGTTGTCTTTCTAGTTCAATGAGAGTATTCTCTATGTCTACCCTGGTGCTGTCTTGGTCATCTAGGGTACCTTCCACCCATTCTGTTTGGTTGGCATAGGCTTCTATTTCAGGCATGGAATAGTGAATGAAAGTTCCTAGCTTAACCTTTTGTATCTTCTTGGTAATGAATTCCAAAGGGTCATATATTGAAACAAAACTCCTTTGGAACTTCATTCTTTGCTGAATTAGTTCTGCCTCTTTCCCTACCTCCCTAGAATTGCATATGAAGGGGCCTAGTTGGTCTTTTATTTTGAAATTGGCTTTCTTCTTGGCATTGACGAAGTTTACTTCATCTGCATTGATGATTTGTCTATAGTATTCCAACGCAAGAAACCTCATGCGGAGGTATCTTGGAAACTTATATGGTGCAAGCATGCAACCATATATTCTAATTTATGTATGGTTCTGATAAATGTACTAGTCACCCACTTTGGTCTGCTTGGAAAGCTGGAGGACTCTCTTTATTTCTAGGCTTATCCTAGGGGGCAGGCTTCCAGTCGACATTGCCATGACTAGGTGTACAAATAAATTAATGAAATCAGAATAAGAGTATGGAGACTGAGATTGGTGGACCAATGGGGTCCAAAAAATGACTGACCTGGGCTGACCCTTGGTGTCCAGCTTCTAAAGGGTGAATGGGAACTTATCAGGTTGATAGTATAAGAAAATATGATATAAGACTGAGGAATACTTGGAAACTCTTTCATTGCTCATTCTAAGAAATTGTCCATGCATCCTTTTAGCTATAAATTGGGCATAGTCATAAATGACAGCAAGAGGCTGCCATGGAGTGTAGATGGACATGAAGGAAAGGATTAATTCATCAATGTATTCACTAGTGGTGTACACCAAAACACATGATGTCATGGCTACAATGTTCTGGCCCCATGGGGAAAAACAATAGCTACATACAGAGGGGAATCCTTAGGGATGTGTTTTTCTTCTCTGGTAAAGGTTTGGAACAATTGGGCCAATTTTGCATAATTAAGCTTGGGATAATGGTCCAACAGGATTCCAATTGAGAGGGAGGAGCTACAACATTTCATTTATGGACTCAGTTGTGATGGTGAAGAGGACCTTTTGGTCATGAGACATTATGGTTCTGTGGATTGGGACGTAGCATGCATAACACAAATGGACAATTTCAGGAAATATGTGAACTTGGGGTAACTGGTACTTGGGCAAATTTGACTCCCACAGGCCAATTTCATCAGCATGGTTAAGGTATCTATCCCTACTTTGGCAATGTACTTTGAGCAGGGGCTCTATGGCAGTGGTATCTATTATTTCGAAATCTTTATCAGCTAAAGGAAGGTGGTCCACGTCTATGTGAGGTGTAGAGATGGGCCTTACATCCATTGCAATTGGGGGTTTTTGGGAATTTTATATATTTAATTAAAAAGTTAATATGAGGTGAAATGATCAGAAGGGGCATTGTAGTTAGGTATCTGAACATTATGTGCTTTCCATACACTTAGTACTTAGGATAAATGCATTTGATGGATTTTTTGCATAAAATATGTTTATCATGCAGTTTTCCTAGGAGAAAAGAATTTAACCTTAGGAAAAGGGGTTTTGTGAGGGTGATGAATGAAATGCAAGGGAATTTAACACCTTTACTTCTTACGTCATCAATTCGAGGGTCCGGTCCCACCAGAAGTCAGAGAAATGCTCTGAGCCTCTTTGACTTAAAGAACTATAGGTATTGATAATTTTATTATGAAAGGGAAAGTAGTGAGTGTTATAGGGGTTAAAATGAATGATGGGGGTGTTAAATAAACAATATTGTGAACCATTTTTTGGCTCTGTCCACTACTTATGCAGTTTTGAAAATTGCATTATAATCACATTATATTTCTGCAACCTTTCTACCACTTACCCACTTACTCATCCTACCATTTTTTTTCCAATTTATTAGGGTGCATTTAGGCTAGCAAACCCTTATCAATCTTTTTCTTTTTTTTACAAAGAAAACTATATAATTCTAATCTTATATCATTAAGGGTTCAGATTAAGATGATGAGCTCCTTTTATTCACTCTACCTATCTAATGGTATACCAAGATTACACAGTTTGGTCAGATTTATTCACTACCTATAAACATAAAATTCAAACCATGAAATAGCCAAGTTTAAACATTTTGACTATCATGGATTGTGGCATGAGTAACAAGCAACACACAATCATTATTATGCATAAAAGTAAATAGTAGTGCCGTTTTGACTTGCACACTTTCATGGTCTCTTTTTGTCTTTTTGGGTTCATATATTTTTCATTTTTTGACCTTTTTCATTTTTTTGTCCTTTGATTATTCTTTTAGGACATACCCTCTTTACATTTTTTATTTTTTTTTTAATATGGAAAACATTTGCAGAAAGCAAAGGTATGTACAATATTACAGGGCTTCACCATAGTTATTAAAAATTATGACTCCTATTGGTATAGGAACCTGACAGTGGCTCCACTTGGGGATGGCATTTTCTAGTGAAATGTCAAGAACTTTGTAGATCAGTGGCCCCTGAATTATTGTTGATGTTACCTTGTACAATTTTCCTCTGTGCTTCTGCATTATTAAAACTTATGACAGTGGACCTTTCAAATCTTAGGGCCTTCTCTTCGGGCTTCAACTTCAAAAAATCACCATCCAATCCAATCTAGACTTTTGAAAATAGAATATGTACAAATAGGAAATGGAAAATTAGTAATTAGGCTCAAAATAATGTTTTAGCATTCGACCATTCACTGGCCCCACCCCCCTTCTGCTTTGTACTATCCATTTCTCTTAGGAAGAAAACATTATTACCTCTGAAAGAATTAATGACATATGGGCCTTTCCATAGGAGGTCAAACTTCCCATGTTTACCTTTATCTTCTCTCCTTGAATCCCACTTTAGCACTTTGTCACCAAGGTAGAAATCTTCAGCCTTGGTTCTTTTATCAAAAATCTTTTTAACTCTTTCTTGCACAACTGGAGACCTGATATAGACTTATTCCCTATTTTGTTGAAGATGAATTATTTTTTTGATTCTCCTCTGGATACTATTTGGTTCAACCTACATTTCTTGAAGCAACTTCATCACTAGTGTTCCAAAGAAAGATGGAAAAACAACTTCTATCCCATAAACTAGTTGATAGGGAGAAGTACCAATTGATTTATTAGTGGTTAGTCTATCTACCCATAGGGCATTGACTAGCTTCCTGTTCCATGTTTTCTTATTGTCTTCTAACAACTTTTTGATGATGTTTACTAGGATTTTGTTTGAGGATTCTCCCAGTCCATTCCTTGAGGATAATAGGTTGTGGAATGGCCCAGGGTTATATGGTACTTGTTGCAGAAATCTATCACTCTTTTGGATTTAAAGGTTGTTGCATTATTAGTAATGAGATTAGTTGGACATCCAAATATTCATAGAATGTTGGTTTCAAGGAAGGTTATGATCACAATGTCCGTGGCTTGCCTTGAAGGTATGGCCTCTATCCATTTTATGAAGTAGTCTGTGGCAATAAGGATCCATTAGTGTTGGGCAGAGGAGGGTGGGTGAATTTCACTAGTGAAGTATAAACCCCATTGTTGAAAAGGTATTTCAGTGGAGATTTTCTTGAGGGGTAAAGGTAAAAGATTTTTCTTTCCCTCAAAAATTTGACATTTGTGACAAGAAGTCACATATTTCTTGACATCCGAAAACAAAGTAGGCCAGTAGAAACCAACTCTAAGGATATTATCTGTAGTGGTTTTCCAGTAAAAGTGTCCTCCATAGACACCTACATGAAACTATTGCAATACTCTGTCAAATTCATCTTTTAATAGGCAATGGAGAAGAATACCTTCAGGTTCTCTCCAAAACAAAGCATTGTCTAATATACAAATTTTTAAGGATTTCATCTTTAAAAACCTACTCTTAGTTCTAGATAATTCCAGAGAAGCTTGTAAGTTTTTTAAGACATAAATAATATCAGCATACCATGGTGATTCAATAAAGGCCTGGCTGATTAGTGGAGTCGCCATCTCCTCTACATCATCTATTGCTGCAATAAAGTTTATATCCAAGGCCTAACAGTTTGATTCAAACATGAGTTTGGCTAAACCTTGGCCCTTGATTAACTTAGTAGGTTTGATTTCTATGACATATTCTAAAATAGTAGCAATCCTCCTTCCCCTTTTTCTATATGGACCTTCTTGAGTTAGAATGTCTTTGACTACTGAATTAGGAACG
The DNA here is from genome assembly GCA_000404065.3 of Pinus taeda. Classification (NCBI taxonomy): domain Eukaryota; kingdom Viridiplantae; phylum Streptophyta; class Pinopsida; order Pinales; family Pinaceae; genus Pinus; species Pinus taeda. The sequence continues at coordinate 13,766 of APFE030689038.1, forward strand.
TAGGCCACTATATGAGAATATAAAATGTAAACCCTGAAATCCTTGATGGCTTTGACCAAAGAAAAGGTTTGTTTTTCCATTATGCTATATTTCAAAGGGGCATCTCTCAAGGATTTTCTAAAGAAAGCAATAGGTTGTTCATAGCCCTGGTCATTTTTCTACACTAGAACAACAGAAATTGTGTGCTCAGAAGCAAAGGAAAATAAGGTTTCATCTCTGTCAAATTTTGGACTGATTAACACAGATGTTTTAGTTAAGGCCAGTTTAATGTCTTCAAAGGATTTCTTAGCCTTAATAGTCCATTTTATGGTCGAACATTTTTTCAGCATATTGTTTAGTGATCTAATTAATTCTCCTAAATTAGAAATAAATCTTCTAAGAAAGATAATCTTTCCTAAGAAAGCTTGCAATTCTGTAATGTTCCTCGGATGTTGTATCTGTAAGATAGCTTCTATTCTTGCAGGGTCTATTCAGATACCATCTTTTGAAATTATATGACCTAATAACTTTCCTTCTTCTAACCCAAACAAAGACTTCTTGGGGTTTAAGGAAATTCCATATTTCCTGCATTTGATAAATACTTGTCTCAGATGATCCAGATGTTGACTGTCAGAGTTTGAAAATATAGTAATGTCATATAGATATATCACAAGGAAATAATGAATTTCTTTTGAAAAGGCTACATCCATATCCCTTTGGAAAGTGGCTCCTGCATTCATTATTCCAAAAGGCATTTTCACATACATGAATGTGTCACAAGGAGTAGTGGAGGTAGTCTTGGGTTGGTCATCTAGATGAACTAAGATCTAATTGTAACCAAAAAACCCATCCAATAATGAGATTCTGGTTGATCCAAATACCCTTTGTAAAATGTGATCCATTTTGGGGAGAGGGTAATTGTCTTTTAGTGACACTTTGTTGAGGTTTCTGAGATCCAGACAGAGTCTGATCTCACCATTTTTCTTCCTTGTTGGCGCCAATTTTGAGACCTAATCAGAGAACCTAATTGGTGCAATTATTTTAGCATCATACATCCTATGAATTTCTTTTTCAATTGAAGGTAATAACATAGGATTAATCCTTCTAAGTTTTTTTTGAAAAGGCTTTTGATTTTCTTTAATAGGAATGGTGTATTGTATGATGTTGGTGTCATAGGATTTGAGGTCCTCATAACTCCAAGCGAAGACATCTTGAAATTATTTTAACAATTCAATGTATTTCACTTTTTCAGTGGGAGGTAATGATCTCGAAAGTTTGATCAATTTAAGATTTTCATTAGTGCCTATATTGCATTCCTCTATATCAAACTTTACTGGTTCCATTTTAGGTTTCCTAGGAACATCATTAGAATAAAATAAATCTTCCAAAGGGGTTAATCCCTTAGGTAAGAAATTATCTTTGAGATTAATTACTCCAGTGTCTTCATTAATTATTTCATCAATCTCAACTTGCTCTAGGTTTTCTACATCTGATTTAGTCAATATAGTTGGGTTAAATCTATCTAGTTCATCACCTTCTATCTCATTAATTTCTAACTCATCCTTAGAGTCAGGATATATGTATGTATCAGTGTCTATGTTGTGATTTGCAAACTCTTCTTCTAAATTTAAAAAGTTATTTATTTGTTTATCATTAGAAAATACTTTCCAATTCTTCAAATTATATGGAATTGTAGGTTTGTGCCTAACTTCAGTGGTGTATTGATGGTTCGGTTGGAAGGGTAACTTGCAAGTGCTGGAAAACATTGTTAAACTATGGGCTTGCATATTTTGTTTCCTGGGGATTACTTCAAGCTTGGTTTCTAAGAAAATGTTCAGTATTTCTACAATAGCTCCTCTATAACAACTTAATCTAGGGTCCTTTGTCATATATACAACATCAATCTATTTTATAACTAGTTTAGAGTCTCCCATGATAGAAACTCTTTTAGCTCCTAGATTCCTAACTAATTTAAGACCTAAAATTAGTGCTTCATACTCAACCATATTGTTAGTACATTTAAAATTCAATCTATATGTATGGCCTTCTGAGTGATTTCTCTCCAAATTATATATCCATACTCCTACTCTTGTTCCAAACTTATTGACTAGCCCATCAAATTCAAGATGTCATAATGTTTCATGCTCATAATTTTCATCATATGGTACAACAAAAGTTTCCTCATTTAAAGCAATTTGGAAACCTTGTTTATTGGAAAGTTATAAAGTTTGGTTAGTTTGATTTTGAATAGAAGCTGCAATTTCTTTTGGTTTTGTATCAATACTATCTAAAAGAGTTTCTTGTGTTCGATTAGCATTATATAGAATGGAGGAATCAATGTCTGAATGTATGGAGTAGATAGGAAAGTTTTGAGGCCAATCCTCGCTACTTACCATGTATTTCATTAAAGTTTCTTACTACAGTTTCTTGGGTTGTCCAAAAATAGAGATTGTTGCATATGACATATCAAGTTGTAAATATCCCTGAAGTTTGGCTCCCCATGATCTCGATAACAGCATGCCATACTTTGGTGGGATGTCGGCAACCACAATATCCATAAGGATGCATTTGGCAGGATATTGAACTAAAGTAACACACAGGGCTTTAATCAATCCTAGACACTTTACTTGACTTGAGTCAAATGAGAATAAGTCCTTGTAAGGCATTGTAATGTCTAGGTTTAATTTCTTGATTACTGATTTGGGCATTAAGTTGTGGGAGGCTCCCCAACATTGCATTGTGCAGAATTTTGTCATGGATGCTAAGGCTAATGTAAAGAGGTAGTATCCCTCCTTATAGTGTTTTTCCATTAACATCTGGACCAAATATAAGCTCTGGTTGGTCATGAAACAGGTTGACTGAATCCTCATTTTCAGCAATGTTTAAGGTCTAGTTTATCTATGATTTGTAAGTTTAATTTTTTATCAGTTCTATTAAAGGGACTAAAATTTTTAGCTTAGCTAACTCTACTCCCAGATTGAATGGCAAAGAGACTTTCTCTGTTAGAGGGTTTTGAATTTTCACAACAGGGATTTGAGTAGGACGGTCTTTTTTCCTTTATTAGGGACCTCTTGATATAGGTTTTCAGATCTGGTGTTTTGAGGTTTGTCCATTGGTTCTTTAGAGGGAATTGAAGTGGATGGCTGATCATGAGAAGGTTGGTTAGGGGTTATATCTACAATGGTGGGGCCATAAGGATTCTCGTTTTGTCTGGGGAGAATTTGGAGGATTTTAGATACTAGGGCTTCTTTGATATCCTTGGGCTGATTTGGCACTATTTTCTTGGTTTGGTTAGGGATATCAGATTTCTTTTTACTCCTTAGGTTATATTGTTTATATAATTCAAAGATGGCAGAATCATAACCTTGTTTATAATCAAATGACTCTCGAGACTGGATTTGCAATTGCTGCAACATATGCAATTCCTGATCATCTTGGGATAGGAAAACAACATCTTCATCATCTAATCCCATCAGTTTAATCTATGTTTCTTTCTCTGGGTCTTTAGGATGGGATGTTTCTACATAATTTTAAAGGAGGCCTAATATTCTGATCAGGTCCATTTTTTCCAATGTTTTTGTTTTGGCTTTTCCTAAAGTTCGAGCTTCTAACTGGAGGTGCTTGTTGATTATCCCATTGGGGTTTCTTTTCTATGTTATCTATTCTAGACATTAGCCTCTCCATACTTTTAGCTAAACTAACTATTTTGATGTCAGATGGTGAAGCTTCATCTTTAGCAATTCCTCTCTTTCCATTTCTAAGTTTAGATCTTTTAGCGAACAAATTAGCTTCAACACTAACAACTACACTTTTCATTTCTTCTAATGTTGGGCGGTTTCTTTCCCTGAGTTGGAATGCCATATCTGTGTCAAAACCATTAGGGAAATTTATTAAGGCTAAGTCAGGTGGGGGTCTATGATTAACTGGGATTGCATTATATATACTATTAAATCTCGTGCAATAATATTGAACAATTTCATTAGGTCCCCTCCTAATATTTTCATATTCTGAAAGGGTTTGTAGGGGATTTTTCTTCTTTTCCCATCTGTTCAAAAATTGCCAATGAAATGCTTCTAAACTATCAATACTATTATTAGGCAATGCTCTAAACCATTTCCTAACATCACTAGCTAAAGTCTGAGCAAATAGTCTCATTTGAACATCCACAATATCAATTTCATGTAGTTCAAAGTAATCTGTCATCTTATTGACATGGTGTTGTGCAGTGTAGTGTCTAGTGCCATTAACTTCAACAATTTTTCTCTGGTATTCCACTGGCATAGTGATCTAGGTGGATATTGGTGGCCACCCGCTAATTCCACTTGGACCCCCACAACTGTCTCTTTCAATTTTTTCAGTTTCCTTAATTATAGCACAGTTTACTATTTTTAGCAGTTTTTCGGGTCCTAAACTTCCGAAGCCGTTTTGAGGCACTAAACGACTTTTTTTGTGAAATCTACCACCAATGAATTTTATCCCAAAAAATCATCTTTTTCGTCGTAGTCCTCGGAGAGATCTTTCCAACGAGCTATCATGCACGTCAAACGGAGATAATACGACCAATTCGTGACCCCGGGAAGTTGATCTACCAACTTACCCAAAAACGGGGCCCACAATTTGGCATTTCATCTTCTAGGGTTAGGTTTTGGAATGTGAAGGCTTTTCCATTGTTTCTCAATAATAAATAGGCCTTCAAGCCTCATTGTAACACAGTTTAGAGGCATGTAGCGACCACATCTCTTCTCAGAGATAAGCTACCATCGCCCTAGCTGGTTTATTTTGATGTCTGGTTGTAAGCATATTTTAGTATTTTCCATTAATGAAATGAAGTATTATTTCCACTGCATCTTTGTGTATAGGGTTATCTCTGTATTTTGTTGCGTTCCTATTTAAATCTGGATCAGTGGTATCAGAGCGGTCTGCTTTTTCTTTGTTTTTCTTTGTATGTCCCCAACGAGGTTGGGATATAAGGAGTTAGGGCTTGAACTGGTCGAACCTTTGCAAGACCAGCCTCACAAATCCCGACGGCCTCGCATGGCGGATGAGAAGAAAGACGAGGGGGCAGGATATCTTATCAAATTATTGCTCGAAGAAGTGCTCGAGTGGCAAAGGAACGCAATGATGGATAACTTTGCGTAGATCCTTCAGCAGCTACCCAGAGGCGACGCATCGGCTTCCAACAACTACTCTGGAAACACCACTGTGGAGCGATGAAAAGGTGTCTTTTAAACCCCTAATTACCTCACATTAATTGTCAACCCAGGGACGACTTTTTATTTCAAGAGTGTACTCAGTCTGAGGCGGCTATTTACTCAAGAGTAATGTTTAGTAGTACAGCGTTCAGAGAATACAAGGGTAGACGGATGCTAAACTATGACTAAATTGCTTCAAAAGGATAAAATCACACAAGGCAGCTTATCAGTTAAGGGTGCGGAAGCAATAACCCATTCCTCTAGAAACTGATGGAAAGGAAATTAGAGCATGGACCATAGGTCTGGGAGCTAGGCAGCGATTGCTGAGGCTCACTACAGCCTTAGAACTTCTCTCACACCAAAGCAGCGAATACAAGTAAATGGAATGGCAGAAAGTAAAATAGAACAACAAACAGAAAATGGAACAACAAGTCTAAAATGGAACGGCTGTAAATGGAACAACAAACTAGAATTAAAGGCAAACTTTAATTAATGGAAATGAACAACAACAAAGCCAAATTAATAGCAATCTTTACTCTAAGAATAAATTGGATAGCACACAGAAATAGAACAACATTGATTAATGATAGGATATGAAACAATGTTGGAAAGAAAAACAATAACTTAACACACGGCACACCTCGATAGTAATCTGATCTTGGTAATTCAATTGTCAGTCTTAGTTATAAATAATACGACTGTCTTTTAGCACGAAGCAGCAATGTTCATAGATTCAACAATGGCAAGGAAATATAATTCTAAGATGAATTCAATAATACCAATTGTCAAATGTTACAGCACAGACATTCCATAATTAAATCGCAATGGTATCCGGTAAAAACCATTTATACCGGCAATTAAAGAAACAATAATGCGCTGCAAAGTCAATATGATATTTCTGTCTCAGAAAACGATATCACTTAGCAGATCAAACGTAACAGAGTTGTGTTGTAAAATAATAAAACAAATCATATTACTGAATCACGCTGATGAGCAAACCACGCATAAACCAAAGAAGATAATATACAACAGCAGCAACGTACTCCACCAGAGGCTGGGCCCTTAGCCGCCAGCGGACGCTGCTGGGTTACTTCAGAAGAAAAAGAGTGAACAACAACGCCCAAATTATGTATTAATCATTCAATGGTGAAATCATTACAATAGTTGAAGCTTTAAGACTTACAGCATAAAACAATCATTTCTTCCTCCTATCCTATCATGAATCCTTGCTTTTGATTCTCTAATTCAAATCATCAATTCTCCATCATTCAAATCCCTCCATTCTGAAGTCATCCTGAAGCCATCTTGAAGCCATTCTGAAGCCATCATGAAGCCATCCTCATCTCTGATCTTTGTTTTCATTTAAATAGAGAAAGATCAGAGAGCAGTTACAACATAGATAATTACAACATAATTTATTTTACAAATTTGGGTTGATTCTAACCAGATGATCAACAAGAAAATATATTTCCTTTCATCTCTCAACAAAAGCAAGACGAATTTGGGTTTGCAGCTAAGATTTGGAGGACGGCCGCAACTGCAAATATGAGAAAATCGTGCTCAAAGAACCCTACGTTTCTCTCTGTACAAGCTGAATTTGGGAAAACTGTTCCATATCTAAGTTAATTGGGCCCGTTCTGGACAAAACCCATGTTTCGGATTTCTCAAATTCGTCTTCATTTGCTCAAAATCTCAACTGCAAAACTGTCACTCCTTAAACCAACGAATTTCTGGGTTGACAGATTTAAAAATCAAATCTTCAATCTGGAAGTTACCTTGGAGGCTAAAAATGGTGAATAAGGTTATAACCAA
>APFE030689038.1:20942-38822 GCA_000404065.3 Pinus taeda
GAGAATAAATAATATAAGAGCATAAATCATCATAAAATGGAGTTATATAATAAATTATAATAAATGACATGATGAAGAATAGTGGAAATGGGCGAGATAAGTGTTCAAAAGTGATAATAATAATGACATATTAACGGCCCAACAACAACCATTCTACCTTGTTCTTCACTTAGTGAGGCAGTGTAGTTTATAGTCTTGCAAACCCTTGCAACTACCTGGATTACTAAAACTGTCATGTTTCCATATAGTCATCGTGCAGGGTCAGGATCCCCTGTGTACAACTTTAGCCTACTTCCGTTCACCTTTCCAGGGAATGGTTCCCTGTTCATCTTCGTGAGCTGAATTGAGCCACCATTCATGATCTCCTTAATAACATATGGCCCCAGCTAGTGCATTTGAAACTTTCCTGTAAACTTTGTGAACTTGCTATCATATAAGAACACCAAATCATCTACCTTGAATGTGCACAACTTAATATGTTGATCATGCCATGCTTTCTCACATTCCTTTTGCACTTCCTAGTGAAACACTGCAAGGAAGTGGTCTTCTTCTAACTGCATGATCTATATGAGCCATTCCTCTAAGGTCTTGTGGTCCTCCATCTCAATCAAGTTTGCAATCCGTAAAATTGGCACAATATACTCCATCAGCATTACTTCTTCAATTCCATAGACCAACTTGAATGGTGTTTGTCCTATTAGCTTCTTGCAAGTTGTCCTATAAGCCCATAATATAGCAGGTACGTGCATGTCCCAGTCGTTCCTCTGCGCGGCCTTTGTCAATGCATGCTCCAAAATTTTATTAAAACCTTCCACCATCCCATTCACCTGTGGGTGATAGGGTGTGCTCTTCTGATGATACACTTGAAATTATTCCAACATCACGTTGATTGTTTCATTCAGGAAATGCATACCCCTATCACTCATAAAAATATTTGGACAACCAAACCTGGTTAAGACGTACTCGAATAGAAACTTCATAGTAGTGGCCGCTGTACAATCTTTTAGTGGCTTCCCTTCCACCCATCTAGTTAAATACTCTTTTGCAGTAATAATATACCATGCACCCGTATCATTTCCTGCTGGTTGTATAGGACCTATAAATTCAATGGCCCATTTATCAAATACCTACAGTGAAACTTGAGGATGTAAAGGAAATTCATCCATTCGCGAAGACTTCCCCATCCTTTGGAAACCATTGCACACCTTGCAATATGCCTTATAATCCTATGTAGTGTAGGCCACCATAATTCAACGCACAAAATCTTCTGTGTGGATGCCTTCCCTAGATAGTGGCCTCCTGCCACTCCTCCATGAGCTTCATCTAGGCTACTAGCATGTTCAAACACCGAAACATACCTACACAATATCTAATCTGATCCCATCAAATGACCCACAATTACTGAAAAATACACAACACGAACTACCAACTCCTTTTTTTGAGTGGAATAACATTTTGAAGCTATTCCCGTTGTTAAGAATTGAATAATATCAACAAAATGATTGTATGTGATGCCTACTACAAAGAGTTGCATGTTTGGTAGTCCTTCCTCCAAAATACTTGGTTCCTCACCTGTTTCAATCCTTGATAGATGGTCAAGGCCAACATTCAACCTTCTAAGCTTTAAAATCACCTCGAAGCCATACTCCTGGAACAATAGAAACCATCGGAAAATCTTCCCCCCCTCCCCAACATAGGCTTATTGACCAAGTACTTCAGCACAGAGTGATCTGTATACATTTTAAAGTGTCCATCTAACAAATAATGTCTGAAACTATGCAGCGTGTAGACTATCGCTAGCCCTTTGCACTTTGTAGTAAAGTAGCTCTTCTCAGCTTTGAATAACCTTCTGCTCGCGAAAGCTATTAGATGGTCAATCTCTCCTTCACTTTCCTGTGTTAATATGGCTCCTAGCACGATACAAGATGCATCAACATGCACTGAAACTCCTTTTTCCAGTTGGGAAATAAAAAAATAGGCACGGTCACCATTTTATCCTTCAATACATCCAAGTTGCACTAATAGTATTCATCCCATCAAAACATCGCATCCTTCTTTAATAATTTTTCCATCCGCAAGGTTATCTGGGAAGATGCCTTGATAAACTTCGTATAGTACCCAGTGTGTCCCAATGTCATGTGCAGTTGTTTCACATTCTTAGGGGCTTCCAAATTCACAATTACAATGATCTTGACAGGGTCCACCATCAATCCATTCTTACATACAATGTGGCCAAGAAAAATCCTGAAAGGGACATAGAATATACATTTTTCAAGTTCAATGTGATCTGATACCTTGGACATGTATTCAGCATGAGGTGAAAAATCACAACATGTCGCTTCACCAACCCAAACATAGTCCAATCATCAAAATATACTTCCATGAACTTATGAATGAACCCTTTGAATGTCGCGATCACTACCCAGGGAAATATTGCAGGTGCATTCTTCAATCCAAATGGAATATCTGTATATTGGAAGCAAACCCACTCAGTCACTAAGGTTGTTTTGCTTCAATCCTCTGGAACAATATTTATTTGATGATATCCCAAAAAACCATCAGTGAACAAATATGCCTCCTGTCCACCAACATTCTCTAATACTTTGTGAGTAAACGGTGTCAAAAATGGATCATGCACATAAGAATCATTCAACTTCTGTAGATCTACGCATATGCAGATCTCGCTCTTCTATTTCTTTTCTTGGACCACCATAGGGCTTACCCAATCTGATTCCTCTATAGGCTGAATAATGCTAGATTCCAACATTTTATCCAGATCTAGGTGCATCTTCTCCTTATACTTTGGATTCAATCGATAAGTCCAATGTTTAATGGGCTTCACATCCGGTTTCAATGTAATCTTCATAACACCTAAATCTCTGACAATCCCTTTCAAATCTGAAAACTTCATGGGGAATAAGTCATGGTACTCGTACAACAGCATAACTACCTTATCAATCGTATCTTCATCCCAATAATCTCATATCTTTACGAACTTAGGTTCTTCCTCTGATCCAATGTTTACCTATCGAGTTTTCAAAGGCACTAATATATCTGGGTTCACCACCTTTGGTCCTTCGACTTCGTGCTATCCTTCGGTCTCTAGAATAGTAATATTCCATGGATCATCCTCTTCTTCAACAGTCACAGTATAACCTTTCAGTGCACGCTATAGATGTGTACTCCAATATGGCTGAATCCATTCGACTAGTTCCTTCAGCATTCAGAATATAGCTTATTTTATTTCTTGCATCGCTTCATCAATACTATCAAAGATATCTTCAAAGATGAAGGCTAATAGAAAAATCTCCCTTAAAATGTCCCATTCAGTAGCCCCATGGCAAAGCTCTGTCTCCAAATACATGTTCACTGGGGTCATATTTAGCATATGAAATAATATATGCACCCATTCTGGTTGTGGTTCTGTTCCCCAGGCCTTAGTCCATCGTGCTAAGTGATCACACAGATCATCCTTCCCACTATATTTTTTGGTCATTCGAGAATTGGCATAGACGAACCTTAACTTCATCATTCTTATGTATTCTCTCCATCCGACAAATCTTTCTTTGTGCGCACCCCACCAACGGGAAGTTGTAGCATGCAGCACCAACTCCAGTGCCTAGAATCGATGCTCTTCTCATACTTCTCTTTTGAATTCATCTAGACACAATTCCACATTAGCCAAACCATCATAATGTAGAATATTTCTTACCTTGTCAAAACACACCTGAGTGACTTGGTCATCATGTTACAGCGGAGCATAGATACGTCATGCAACATATTATGCCAGTGTTCAAGCTCTTCATATGAATCTGAGGCGCATGAACTATTCCTGTCCCACACAATTCATCCATCAGTTGTAAGGTTGATCCAATCCTCATCTCATGTTTTTATCTTGTATATCTAATCTAGATTAGCGTCACTTTCTACATAGTCACGCACTAGTTCAGTATAACGCACTCCTTTTGTAGGGTCTAGTGGCACTATAACCCTGAGCAAATTCTTCTCAAAAGACATATTCTTCTTCTTCAAGTTGATAACCCTGTTCATATCAATATCCCAGTCAATTCCTATTAGCACGTGGTATGGGTTACTGTCATCCACTATCTTAATTTCCTCGAAGTCAGCTAGTGTAGCCACACCCTCAATGTCCACTGTTACACCATATAAGCACCCCATTGGAATGATATTTTGTTGATTTTCCATGCGCAACTGAACAGGAGACCACTTCAATGTAGGTCTCCCCATCCTTTCCATGTCTACTTAGGAAAAACATTTGCGTCATACCCTAGATCCAAAATTACCTCTTCCATTTCATATTCACCTATTTGCATGGTTAGCCTCATCTTGTGCCCTGTTCATGCCTTGTGCTTACCAATATTTATTACCTTGTGTTGTTCAGTAGGATCCTTTTCCTTATTGGCACACTAGTCTATTAAGTCTTGCAATCCTTCGACTTCTTTTTGATCACGCAATAGCTTCAACCAAGTCTTCAGAAAATTAGCTAGTATTGAAGGATCTACTTCTTGTGATGCATTAGTCTCCAACATTTTCTCTCGACTTCCTAAGGTCGAGGCCTCAATGAATTCTTCTTTGCCTCCAAGAAAGTTTCTTTAGTGCGATTCAGATCAAAGTCCACTTCCTTCTCAATAGCCTTGCGTACCCATCCATCTTCCTAAGGTTGCTTAGCTTTATTTGCACCAGTTGTCGTACCACTTCTCAACACATTATTTATGTTCTAATACTCCTCGTGGGGCTCAGCCCACATCATCTGAATGTTTTGCATAGGCTGTTGGGGTTGCACCGCCTTCTCTTGAATCTTTCCCCTAAGGATCGGACATTCCTCTATGACATGGTCAAACTGTCAACAATAATGACATGAGGGGTGTGTGGGGTTTGTACAATCTCATGCGAAGTGCTTTGCTTCGCCATAATTATAGCAGATTACCTGCCCATTCCCTTGACCTGGTCCAGTGACTCTTCCCCTTTCTCGACCTTGGTATCCTCTGCATGTTGCTCCTTTGCCTTGATCCTAAGGCTGGTTTTCCACCTGCATTCTATAGGTAGGAGTCCTCTCCATCATCAGCTCATAACTTCTACAATGGCGTTCATGATGTCCTACAGACTTACAGAAATTACAAAATAATTGTTAAGGGGCTTGTAAAAACTTCTGCAACATATGGTAGTTATCAGTAGCATGTTGACTAGTAACCTAACAGATAATGCACCACAGTGCAACTTCCGTGCTTGTCCCAACATTATTCTCTGGTTTCAAGGGAACAAACCCTCCTCTGATGATATAGTTCTTAAATACCGGGAAATTTTCCTTATCAAGTCCATGGATTTTACACTTCAGACACCAGACTTCAACGCACACCTCCAACTGAGATTCCCTTCCTTTATTCAAGCTATGCAACTCCAAGTGAAATATTGCTAGCTGTGAATGAATCTGTTGCACTCCAATGTTCATATCCTGAATATGCAATGCATCCAGCCTCATCGTGATCTCCAAGGCTTCTGCTTGTGTTGCTATTTTTTGCTATGAAAGAGGTATTCTTAAATGTGGCAAGAGTGATGTTATAAACCAGTCACGCTGTTGGGTATCTAAAATTATTTTATTAGCCTACTTGATCTGGAATTTCAACCTCTGATCAAAGTCCCAAGGTGTCTCATCAATCTTTTGTCTGATTTCCTTAAATTCAATTAATGACTATGCCTCTAACTTAGGCTTACTGAAATCTTTGTTCAAAGCTAGCTAGGTATTTTCCAACGATGCATTGGGGTTATCAGTGCAATACTTGATATACCATGTTAATGAGTAGTCCTATAAGGTTGTAACCAACTGCGCTTTATTAATATTATCATCTGCAATCTGTTGTGCTTTCCAAACAGCATCTGCGAAAAGCCAAAAATGTTTTGGGTCTTTAGTCCCTGTTCCTTTAATGATCATCATCTTCATCATGTTCGCCATTGTTATAGACATATTTGGGCACTTCAACCTCAATCTCATATGTCCATAAACCAAGGGCTTCTAAGCCCCTAAAAGTGTTGTTACACACCCTAAAGGAACAAGGTCAAATGATTACATCATCTCCTAGAAGTTCTCCCTAAAAAACTACTTAGAAATGGTCAAAATTGGACCATACAAACTGCTCAGTGCTAAGGGTGCGATGCATCTCACCTACTACATGCAAAAAGTGTGATGCATATTGAAATCCATTTTGTAGGGTGCGATGAGCGAGAGTAGACAAATGAGAGAGGTAGTTGGCTAGGTGGAAACCCAGAGAATCTTCTAAAAACTGCCCATTTGACACTTGCCTCTCCAAATTCACCCAGGGATGAGTAAGATATCATGAAATCTCCAAGTGGAACCAAGAAATATCAGAGAAATGACACTAATCAAAAACCCAGAAGCTGACTCACCCACCTGCAAACGTCTATATATGGATCCCTCATCCTAGAGATCCAAAGGCTGGAATTTTGTATATTGTAAGGAAGTTCTATTGGTTTCTTGGTGGAACATCATAGTGTTGGGTGATCTAGCTTTTCATGAGGTGAAGAAGGGCTTTCATGTTGGGAGGATGGTGCTGGATCAGATCAATGGGTTGTAATCCTCTCTTCTACTACTTCTATTAATAAAGCTATTTGAGTTCTCCTCCATATTCTTGTATATCTCTGAATCTTGTATTGATATATGCATTTGTATGGTTAATATATATCTGATCCTATATTGTTTATGTTTATAGATCTCTATGATTTGATGGTATTATGCTGCTTTGACTCTACAGGTGTTCTTTGAAGCGGGACAAGTGAGGAAGGAGTGGCAAAAATCTGTCAAAGGGGAGAGGAAACAAGTAAGGAGCCAAGCGAAAGATTGAGGTTGGTATTCTATGCTTCTCTCTCATCTATTTCTCACAAAGGAAAACACAAGTGACTTTATTTTGTTTGTTTCTAAGATAGCTACCCGTCTTAGTGGGACTAGCAGCTCTGAATGGACACTAGTTTTTCGGATAACAAAATGGTGAAACCGCTGGGGAACGAATAGTTCAGATCTATACTTAGCATTCTTTTTGTCATTCACACATTAAGAAAGTGGAAAACAGATACATGCATGTGCATTTGCATTTAGACTACATGCAAAAATTGATTTAGGACAATGCATCTTAGTGTGTGCTCTTTGCTCTATGTTGAAAGAATTTTACTTCCCTTTACTTAGTAGCTAGGATTTTCATTGCAAAAAGAAAGTAAACGACTGTTTATCATCTTAGATTGCATATTTAGGAATTGTATATCTACATCGAGCGGTGAACCTTAAAGGAAAAATTCTTAAGAAAGATCAACTATAAAATAAATTTCAATGAACATAAAAATGCTTTGGAACCTAACACACAACATTTAGAAGTCTAGGCTAGAGATATATTCTAGTGTGGTAAAGCCTGATAACTATCGCTTTCATCGTAGGTTGGGTGATTCCTCCTCTTTGAGATGACAAGTGCAAGTATAGACTTGTGCTCCCACGTACCATTGAGTATATATTGGGAGACCACAATAGACTATATCCTTTATCCTTAGGAAGCCATGTCTGCTGCCTTATCGATCACAATGCACTGAATACAACATTCGAGAAGATTGACTACCGTACCGTAAAAAGTATTATGTAGTTTTGCAATTGGTTTGGTAATCTCTCTGTCTAGATTTCCAGAGTAGTCACCTTCATTCCTTTTCAGACCCCTTAAAAGAAAAGATCCATCTGAGCACTTGTCACTTCAGGCTCATTAAAAATCGAATGCAACTAGAGTCATTTTTAGCTTTTTCTTGACTCTTAAAAATTGAAAAAGCAAGTTGTGTCAAAGCATCATAAAATTTATTTTAATCGGAATAACATCACTATTCCCTCATTGGTCTTAGGTTGATAAAATGGAGTCCACCAACCAAGGATTTCCCTTTGGGGGGAATCCTAGTCCCTTCTCCTCTTGGGGAGATGTTGGTGCACCTCATATGGCCACACTGTCCCTTCTAGGACTGACAATTGGCCTGCTAGTATGGCTTTTCTTGACCTCTGTCATTCAAAGCATTGTGATTCTTGAGCAATCAAATCAGCAATCAGATGATACTAGAGTTACCCCCCAACCTTCTACTTCGTTTGTTTCTCCCTTTCCTTCTTACTCTTCGCTTGGTGAAGCTAGTAAAACTAAAAACCAAGTAACTAAGAATAAGAAGAAATGGAAAGAGGAGAAGAAGAAGAAGCCAATGGAAAAAGGGGGAAACCATGCATCGTCTAGTGAAAATCCACACACTGCACCATCCAAACCTCAATCTCCATGTGTCATTTGCAAAGGAGACCACTATCATCGAGATTGTCCTTGCATCCCATGGATCTTAAGGGACTAGTCTCCCCGCTTGCACAATCCGGTGTCCTCAACCTCTGACGATCATGTTGAAAGTACACCGTCAACTTGTGAAAACGAAGTCACTGGAAAAAAAGGAAGATCTAAAATTCCTTGTAGAGTGCGTGAAGGTGATCATGCCATCCACCATTGTCCCTTCCTAGATGAAGCTAAAAGAGTCTTGGATAACCATCCTGCTTCACCACTACGACTTCCTCCTAGATATAAGAAACTCTTGCCGAGTCCATCACTAGTTGAAAATTTGACCAAAACACCTTTATGGTCGGTCAAGGCATCTATCATTGAAGATAAACCCTCTGAGTCCACACCGGACCAAAGTCATCAGGTTGAGATGGCAGTCGACCTAGTCTTGTCTTCAAAAGGTCTACCTTCAGATGATACAGTCACCAAAGAGAATGAGAATGACATCGTTCAAATTCTTTTCATCAACACAAAATCCATTGAACATGGGGGCATTCTACTTGTTACTTTACCGCAAGAAGGAATTTCATCAAAGATTTACCCGGCTATTTATTCGGTCCCTCCTCCAAGCAACTTAGTTGTTTCCTTCGATTGGAATGTACTAGGCAGACCCCGTCTACCATCTAATGTACCATTATGAATCATAGTACAAGCTTACAGAATGGTCATGGTTGGTACTATCATAGATGAAGGGGCTTTTGTGAGTATCATTTCCTCAACTGCTTGGAAAGCGCTTGGTTCGCAATCGCTTATGCTTGAGATTCGAAATTTGACAGGCTTCAACAAAGGAACTAGTTGACCGTTAGGGATCCTTCCAAGTTTAACTATAACTTTGAGAAGGAAAACCATCTACCTGAATGTGATGGTAGTCTAAGGACCTTTAGATTACAATCTACTCCTTGGGCGTGACTACATTTATAGCATGGGAGCCATTGTTTCCTCACTCTTTTGAGTGATGTGTTTTCTGCATGAAGGCAGAGTGGTCCAACTCATAGACCAGCTTTCATTCCCCGATTCACACATAGCTAATAGTAAAGTGCCATCCCTAACTGGTCTTTTTGCATAAGGAATGTCTCATCAATGTCTAGTCAATCCACCTGATGAACGTGTGTGATTCGGTGAATGTGGCTAAACCTAGGAGGCATGCGCCCTGGTCTGCTTCGGCAGGAAAACCCCAGTTATAAGATAGGTTTCCACGTAGGAATATGACTAGTCTGACACACCTATCCATTTAGGAAAATGGGATTAGACTAGAATAGGATTCCCTCGTCAAAGGTTAGGTGATTGGAATTGGAATCACATTCATCCATTTTGATGGACATAGCAAAGGAAGTGTTTTTTCTGCTACGCAGGTGGAACAATCTTGCTAATGCAAGAACTTTTGTATGGGACCTGGAAAATCTACTTCGTTATACCCGGGGGCATGCAAAACTTTTTTCATGCAAGTGAAAAGTGACCATTTATTTGTCTTAATTTGTAGGTTATTAACCCTTTAAACTCGTAGGTTGGTCATTCCTAGCTTGCATAATGAAAGGCTCTGGAGCAAA
This sequence comes from Pinus taeda, assembly GCA_000404065.3. Lineage (NCBI taxonomy): Eukaryota > Viridiplantae > Streptophyta > Pinopsida > Pinales > Pinaceae > Pinus > Pinus taeda. Next base: position 30,859 of record APFE030689038.1, read on the forward strand.
GTTTCGAATGGGGCAAGCTCCCTAAAAAATGAACCTATCAATGAGACATCCTTATTATACAACTGGCATGAGAAGTTTTATGTGAAGTTCAAGCTCATTAAAAAATAAACTTAGCGATGATAAAATGTTCCCCTAAAGTTTAAGCTCATTAAAAAATGAACCCATCCATCGGCAAATAACCATTGTGATCGCATAATCATCAGCTTTTGAGCCTTGGTCATGTTCTTACCATCACCTCCACTCTTTTTAGCCGATCATATGCCTCCATTTGATTGTTTACCCCTTTTGAGGAATAGCTATGACGAGTGATTCTATTAGAAATCTTCTTTGCATTGTCATGATAGAAAAGTTCCAAACCTTACCTGGAACTAGCTGCTATCCGAAAACATCATTCGTTCCTCAAAAAACAAGTCTCCTTTAAGTTCTTTTCATCTGACTCATAAAATATGAAAATATTTCCAAGCAATTGGCCTCTCCATCTCGTTAAAGTGATTGAAAGTGTCATCCCTCCTCTAGATTTTAATATTTTTGGACCTGAGGGATCATTACACAAAAAGATCAAGTGCTTGTCTTGTTCGGCTCGTTAAAACTATCGAAAAGTCATCCCCTTCCTATTATTTTACACCTTTTCAAACTTAAGGGATTATGATACGAAAAAGGATTACTGGAGTTTCCTTTCTGTCTCTTTTTAGACTCTCTAAAATTGAAAAGGACCAAGTTATCTTTGTCATTAAACTCGTTAAAACAATAGCGACAAACTTGTCCATGCAGACAAGAGCGAGTTTCATTATCACTAGGCTCGTTAAAACATAGCGACGGGTTTTCTTGAAGGGAAAATTATAGAACAAGCATATGCTATCCTCCTCAAGCTTGAAAACAATAAAGAGGTACTAGTCAACAATGACTAGGGAAAAATTGGGAAGAAAACTTGAAGAAAATTTATTGGTAGCAGGTCGCTCTTGAACATGACACTTTCACTCTATCACCATGACTGAGTCGGGTTGGCTTATTCCGTTCACCGATAATATCACCATTGGTCCTCTGTACCATCCATTTTTGGGGTTAATGCTACCAATCCATTTTAGTGTCATCGATATGTTCAAGAGAAGTCGCTCAGAGGATTCACCAACCCAACTTACATCTCATCCATTGCAATACCTTCACACTTCATTCTTTCATGACCGCCACCTTAAACCTTGTATCATCAGATCATTTTCACCTCCACAAAATAATTTTCTCTGTTTCGCGTTGTAGATGTGGGATTCATTAAGGCCCTCCTACGATGGGTCACTTCTTATTGACATCATCTCATTATCCAAGAAGTTGACTTAGGAACAACCCTTTCAATACTTTGAAGCTTACATGCCTTAATGGCAAGATTCTCACTTCCGGTGATAGGTTTACATCAATTGCCTTCGACCAGAAGATTTTGCGTGGTGTTAGACATCGACTCATGTATTCGCACCATGTGAATTGTATTGCCGTACCTTGAGGGTCATCATCACTATCGGTTATTCCTCTTGCGCCTATTAATAGCCTACATCATTGGTTAGTAATTAGGCGATGTCTTTCCATGTTCGACGTCAGAACATCCTTTCACATTGATCAACTTGTACTTTGGGCAAAGATTGAACGAGTTTCAAGACCACGGATCTAGTTTCATCCATCCGGGCTGCGATATATTCAGGAAAATAAAGACATCAAACGTATGTCATAGCTGCATAGATGATCATCCAAGATAAGGGATGATAGCTCTACCAAAATCATGAATCTGCCACACAGACGATTTTCTGTCCTATGTACATGAAAATGAATTTATAAAGTTGAGCATGGGAATTCCCACCTCAGCTAGATCATGAAAATATTATGAAGATAATGTTTTGTATTGTATCTTATTACAGGTCACCTTTCAGCTCGAAAAACCTCAGATCCTCATGATAAAGCACTTCGCCCGACATCAAAAGATTTATGACCTCATGCTTTAGGGGGCAACTATTATAGACATATCTAGGCACTGCAATCCCAATCTCATATGTCCATAAACCAAGGGATTCTAAGCCCCTAAAAGTGTTGTTACACACACTAAAGGAATAAGGTCAACTGATTACATCATCTCCCAAAAGTTCTCCCTAAAAAACTACTAAGAACTGGTCAAAACTGGACCATACAGACTCCTCAGTGCTAAGGGTGTGATGCATCTCACCTCCTACATGTAGAAAGTGTGATGCATATTGAAAATCCCTTCTGTAGGGTGCAATGAGCGAGAGCAGACAAATGGCAAAGGCAGTTGGCTAGGTGGAAACCCATAGAATATTCTAGAAACTGTCCATTTGACTCTTGCCTCTCTAAATTCGCCCAGGGATGAGTACGAGATCGTGATATCTCCAAGTGGAACCAAGAACTATCAGAGAAATGACACTAATAAAAAACCTAGAAGCTGACTCACCCACCTGCAAACATCTATATATGGATCCCTCATCCTAGAGATCCAAAGGCTGAAATTTTGTATCTTTTAAGGAAGTGTTGTTGGTTTCTCGGTGGAACATCATAGTGTTGGGTGATCTAGCTTTTCATGAGGTGAATAAGGGCTTTCATACTGGGAGTATGGCACTGGGTCAGATCAACGGGTTGTAATCCTCTCTTATACTACTTCTATCAATAAATCTATTTGAGTTTTCCTCCATATTCTTGTATATCTCTGAATCTTGTATTGATATATGCATTTGTATGGTTAATATATATCTGATCCTATATTGTTTATGGTTATAGATCTCTATGCTTTGATGGTATTCTTTGCTTCTCTCTCATCTATTTCTCATAAAGGAAAACACAAGTGACTTTAGTTTGTTTGTTTCTAAGATAACTACCCATCTTTGTGGGACTAGCAGCTCTGAATGGACACCAGTTTTCCTGATAACAACCATGTTGAATGGTGGAAGTGGAGGTGGAGGGGGTGAAGGTGTAGATGTATGAGGCAGAGGTTGAGGTGGAGGTGGAGGTGGATTGGATGGATGAGGTATCCTGAGAATACCCTACATGATTATTTGAACTGCACTTCATGATGTAGTCAACACTACCCCTTCGTCATCGCTTGAAGGGGATCAATGATCAAACTATATTTTGTGTTGAATCCTCCATTTCTTCTAAAGAATATCCTACTTCGCATAGCCCCAAACATCAAGGTAACTGCATAACCATCTTTTCACATAACACAATTTTAATCCAGGTCTTCAATTATTTCAAATACTTACCTCATGATCCTTTAAAGATCCTTCGCTATAGTTGAAATTTCTATCGATAGTGAAATAAGTCACAAAACTCCCCAACATATGATCAAACCAGTATCCATAACCCACACAATATTTCGTTTTGAAATTTCTAGATGCCGCACCAGTTCATGAGTCCACACTATAGGGCCTTCGAACCTCCACGTCCCTTGAGTGTCCACTAATTTGGAAAACCACTCTATAGTTTTTCAGGGAAGAAATAGAAGAACATGTCGGTCTTGTCTGTGTACAAGAATATTTTCAACCACTTCTCCTTGGATAATTTAGGGCTCCTGTTCTCCTAAGCTACAAATGCATGCAATTTTTTATCAATCCACTTTTCAAGCTCTTTCTTTGTATTGAACCATTTATCTCACATCTCTTAGATAGATCCTAATCCTAACAATGGAACCATTTTTTGCCTTTAGGGGGCTTGACCCAGGTTCAGATTTGTTCGCACCAACCAACAAAACCCTATTTGTTGGCCCTTTCGGAAACAACCCACATAGCACAGGCTACAGTCTCACCGGGAGCAGTATTATGGGATGTTAGAACCAGGTTTATGTATCGAAGGATGTGTGATAAGTGGTTCTTAAGCTTTCAAATCTTCCTTCACGCAGATCAGTATCCTTCTAGGTCTTGATACTGTAACTAGGGTAAAGTGGCTTCTATACCTTCGTAGAGGCCTATGATCAGTCCTTGTAGACCTTAAACAAACAATTTATCCAATTTCATGCATCAGTAAATAACCCTAGATCTAAGTTCACACAAATCTATCCAATTCATTAGAAAGCATAACAAAAATAACTCTTCTCTTTGCGGAACTAGATAACTACTTAAATCATGCATAAATAAGACAGATTCAGTTGGTTCACACGACAATAATTCATTATTTCATGAACATATCATTGAGCGACAGAATATAATACAAACAGAATCAATATAAATGCTCAGATTGCATATTAATTCTTAGAACCAGACTTTAATGATGTTCAACGTCTAGATTATAAACTCTTCTACACTGTGCACTCAGCTACAGGGGCCCACACACTTAGTTATGGACTTACCAAGGCCTCATGGGCACTCAGCTGCAGGAGCCTTCCCCTTCTCACCTAAGTACAGGAAGTAAAGCTTTCCTGCCTTAGTACTCGCCCAAAAATAGTCTGTATCTTGACTTAGCTTACTTCGTTATTTTTTACTAGACTCGCTATGAATCAAATATATAGCATTATTAATACAATACCATGGTCCATGGACCATGTGTGAGTCTCAAAACCAACCTATTTACTTATCCAAACAAGGGGCTAAGACCCCTTTGACTCCTATCTACCTGTGTTCTCCACATCCACATTTCGTGGAGAATTTACATATTTTACAAAAAAATTATACAAAACTTAGGTTAACTAACCCCAAAACGGACCCTAGGGACCCTATCCCAATAGGCCTTGGTCATCAATTTCTCACTATAATTAGACCATGTACTGGGCTTATCATTTATTACTAATAAATTAGGAAGTCCCTTTTTGTAGAGGGCTTCTAGCCTTTTAAAGAATCCATGTACACAAGTGTCTAGAATATGATACTTTTCTTCAAGTTTCCTCACCAAAATTCTCTTAGTCAACACCTTCTTGACTTCCAACATAGTTTCTATTCTATCTTCAATCTCTAGCTCTTCTAATTCCTATTTGGTTTTAGGGTTAAAAAGTTTGATGAGCTCAGTAGCTTCACTGGGTTTGTCACCCAATTGCTTTCTGACTTCTTCAATGGCTTCATTAGATATTTCAATAATTTCCTATTTCTCAAATATGATTTGTATTGAAGACTAGATGTATATCATATCTTCATTGCTCCTTCTCCAAATTTTTTCTCTAACCTAGGCCAAGGTATTACCCATGGAAATGTACTTTTCCATCTGTTGTAAACTCTGAGACAATGTTTGTGATTTATGTACTTCTGTTAGTAGGGAATTCTCAAATCTTGTGTTCTGCTCCTATAAGGTCTTCACAGCTTGTCTTAGTTTATTTATCTCTTCTCCCTGTATAGACATGTTTTCCATGGATTCGGCCAACTGAATTAAATCATTTGCAATGGAAGAAGGAGGTACTGCAGAGGAAGATGCTCCTATTTTTGTAGATGTTGTAGGGATACTTGTTTGAAGTAGGGATGCAATTGGTACTGCATAAAGAAGAACCACTACAAGTTATGAACTCTTCTCCTTCTCTCTGATCATGTTATCCATCTCTACCTCCATTTCCTAGATTTGTGCACTCTACTCCACTAGTAGCTTCAACATATCTTATTTCTATAACTCTTTCTCTCCTAACTCCTTTGCTTGGGGATCTTCAGCCACAGGAAACTTCAATTGTTTCTTTAGGGCTGCTATGTCAACATTCTTCTTCTTAATAATTTCTTCCATGGCCTTTGGATTACCAGGATAGAAACCTACTTTAATCATCATTTCCTCCAAATATTTAATTACGTTGTCTTTAGAAAGAGAGGAAACTTTCTCTCACTTAAGCTGAGATTGAACATTGTTTAAAGAAAGTTGTAGTTTGGAAGTAGTGAGAGCAGTCTGTGTGAAGGTTTATTAGACCATTTCTCATGTCTTCCTATGCATGTCCATTTGATGCAAAGGATGAACATACTTTGCCTCAAAAATAAAGGTAGTATGCTTGAAGTCAGCTGCTAATTTTGGTTGTGGAACCTCGGCCTAGAAGAATGCCATATGCATTCTTCCCTTCTCTGTGTCATAGGCTAAAATGAGCCTATCTTAACCTTCTTTGTATATATCTTAAATTATTTGGTTGAGACTTCTATGACTGAAGGAGAGTTCTCATCTCTTGGTCTATTCTTGGTATTTTCTCTCTATATAGGAGTCTCTGAGGCAGTCCTGGAAAGCACATGTTCTTCAGCCTCCTACAATGTGCTCTCTACCCAATTTTGTTGGTTCATGTACTTCCCTATTTCTGGCCTTTGGGTATGCGCATAAGGAGTTTCCTTATGTTCCACTCTTAGCTTAGAAATTACTGTAAAGGGCTCATAATACCATGTAAATCTAAGAGGGAAATTCATTTGTTTCAGCAAGACATCTGCTCCCTCTCTTGCTGCTCTGCTATTACAGATAAAATGTCCTATCTGTGTCTTGATTCTGAATTGAGACTTCTTTTTAGTTTCCACAAAATGGATGTTTTCTAAGTGGATTATTTTCCTAATGTACTCCAAGGAAAATATCCTCATCATAAGGTACTTGGGGAGCTTATATGGTGGCATCTCTGAGCCATAAACTTCGATCTCTAGAAATGACTGGTATAGGTACCAATCTCTTGTCTTCACATGTTCACTAAGTTGTAGTACTTTCTAAATATCTTCACTGGTTCTTGGAACATACTGGCCACTCATAAGACAAGTTTCTGGATACACAAACTGATCAATAAACTATGTAAACTTTAATTCCTATGATTGTTTTCTGATCATGGAGGTCCAGAAAATAATGGATTGAGGCTTTGCTTGCTCAGCGAGCTTCTCCACTACAAAGGGAAACTTGTCTGTTTGGAAGAAAATGAACATGCACATAATAATGGAAGAATATCTGAAAATTCCTTCAGTTAAAAGCTGAAGGAATTTTCCATGAATTACATCTGTAAGGAAGTGACCATAGTCAAAGGTGACTGATAGTCCTTCTTCTCTAGAAAGAGTGGATAGAAAGCCTAAAATAGGCTCATCTACCCATTCATCTGAAAAGTAATCAAGTAAGCATAACAAGGCATAGATAATCTGTCTAGTTCTTTGATAGAAAATAGAAGACCTCAAAATTTTTGGCTCTATAGGGGAAGCTGAGTTTTTGATAGGTTTCTTTGAGGGAGCCTTAAGAGAAAAGGGAGTGAGGGAATCACTCTAGGGGACCTATAACATTTGGTTTATAATTTTAGAGGTAATGGTGAAAATGATTTCATCATTAGGGGAGATGATATCCCTCTTACTTTAAAGATAAGAGGCATGACACTTGAGGAATAATTTGGGGAAATAGTAAGATTGGGGGAAGACGAACAAGGGTAGTCTAGACTACCAAAGGTTAATCTCATCAAACTGGGCAAGATAAGTATCACGAAACCAACAACATAATTTGAAGAGGTCAAATTCACACTATGTCTCGGAAATGTTGTAATCTTGGTCAAGCAGGTGGATGTGGTCTAAATCCATAGGGGGAGTGAGCATGGGGTTTATCACAATGGCAATTTTTGGGTCCATTGTGGTATCAACACGACAATGTAGAGGTTGACAAAGGGAATTTTCAGAAGTTCACTATTAATTTCGCAGGAAAAGATAAGAGGGAGTTCCTTTGTAAACAACTGTCGATAGACGCGAACGCAGAGGGTGGGAGCAATGTAACAGTAGGAGAATGGGAAAGGGACGTGAGCGCGAGAGAAATGGATCTTTATATTTTGTAACCGGAGCAGGATTGTTGGATAAATGGCTGTTGGGAGCTGTCATGCAGAAAGAGTTATTTTTGCTGACAAAACTAACCTCCCTAGGAGTCTAAGACTCTCTAGTGACAAACAAGACAATTAAGAGCAATCCTTCTCTAAACATACATTATTCTATGAGAAAACAAGTGTTTTTCGATCCTACCTCAAGTCCAACGCTTGTTGCAGCAGTCCAGCCTCATCGATCCAGATGAGCTCCTCCTTCACTTTGAAA
>APFE030689038.1:56430-99482 GCA_000404065.3 Pinus taeda
AATGTTCAGCTTTCACCCTCCCCTCCTCTGGCCCAAGGCCTGTATTTATAGTATTCTAGAGGAAGTTATTCAGTTCCAACATCAATGGGATACTCCCTCTTTTGGATGGGGTAGCTCCTCTCTTGATGGGATAAGTTCTTCTATCATAGGGATGCATGAACCATCTGGAGGCGCTCAATACACGTCAAACACTCTTCTAGAAAGCTCTAGAAGTGACCACAAGTAACTTTTTTAAGATGAAACTCGCGCCTTTTGACCTTTACAGGGTACGCACCCATCCCTTGACTTACAGAGCGTACAAGTACACAGGTACAATGAGCTTGGGATGCGTACACGCAGGCATGGTAGAGAGAACCTGCGTACCTAGAGATAAACATGTTTTTTAGTGACTTTCTCTCTTTTTTGAAGTTTGACATGAAGAGCAGAGGTATAAGGCTTGACAAGGAGGATAATATGACTATTGATTGAGCCATATTAACTGTAGATAGTCATGGTGACAAATTTAAGTGTAACAGGAGCTGCATTTACTCAGCAAACGAGAAGGAGGCAATGGGAGGGATCTATAACGGAATTAATGTAATGGTTGTTGACATGGCGGCTTAGGATAGGCAGATGGAGGCACAAGGGCTGTTGGTGGGATGTGATAGGCGAGGGATACGTGGTAGGAGTGGAATGGTGGATGATCGGAAGTGGAGGGTGATCTAGCTGGGAAGGCAATTTGCGGTCGGATGGATAAAACTACTTTCGTAGGGGGGTCATAGTTGTTTGTGGTATTAGAGGAGGCGGGGTTCCAAAATCATAAGGGGAAGATGCATAGCGGTGGGGAAACTTCTTTTCAGATTGCCCCCCTCTCCCTCCTCCTCCCTTCCCCCCCACCGTTAAATATAAACACAATGGGGGTGTCCGAAAAAGCTTAAGAGTCATAGGATCCAAGCAAGGTTGTGATCGGGGGAGGTAAGGTGTATGGAGTTTAAAGATGATAGTCCCACATTATATCTCAGGTATATAATTTTACAATAAAGTCCAAACTTTGGACAAATGACCATATTCACCAATTACATAAGAAATCCATTTTTCCTTAAACTAATGTAACTTAAACCAATTAGGGTGCATTTAAACGTGAAAACCCTATCTTATTTTTCCATTTTAAATGACTATGAATATCTATTCAAACAACTAAACTAATCTAACAACTACATTAATCTAGATTAAACTATTAGATTAATTTATTCACCTATTCTATCCATCTAATCTCATCCAATATTACACTGTTTGGCGAAGTTATTCACTCTAATTTAATTGACATAAATTTAAATTTTCTTGAACATTATTAAAATGTATGTTTCAAACAAATGGAAGCATTTTGGAATTTTAAACTAGCTGCACACAATTTCATGAATTTATTCTCTAAAAAATTACTAGACTATCTATGACACTTCAACTAGCACCACTTTCACATTTATTCATTTTTTGTGGGGTTATTTTGTCGTTTCTTTTTCTTTTTCTATTTTCTCTATTTTTATAACCTATTTCCATTTTTTATTTTTATTTTGCTATCTTTTTTTGGAAATCATTTGCAGTATGCAATATTATTTACAATATAAAATACTAAAAGAAATCATTCAGTCATCATTTGATCCTATAAATTATACGACCCTAACAGAACCTACGCCGCTTGGAATAAGAGTCACATCTGATATATTGGCCTGACTGCCATCCTATTTTCTTTAAGATATGCTTTGGACAAAATGACCAACACATAAAAAAACAAATACAACTTTTGATAATCACAAGTTAAATAACTTTGTGAAATTATTTACAAGTAATATGCACAAAACATTGCCACAATCAAGATAAATGAAACTAACCTTTAAAAACTTTGATAAAGATACATGCGAAAGGATGTTTTTTTATCGATTAAAAAGTAGTTTACAATCAACAACGAATATTAAAACATAAATATGATACAACTTCAAAAAAATTGTGTTTTAGAAGCAACAAAATAATTCATTATCCTTAACATATATGAAAGAGAACACATACCATCAAATCATCCAAAGATGAGTCTCACATCACTTAACTAGATGTGTATGAAATTGTCACCTAGCTCAACGAGATTTTGAATATAGAGTAGAAATGTTTAAGTGCACCATTAAAATAAGTATTCATGAAATCTAATAGTGGATTTGTGAATATATCACTTGATTTCTCAAAGGAATAATAAGATCTATAAAAACATATGCTCATAATGCAATCCAAACTAAAAGTCCCATCTTCCTTACCACTAGGGCATATTTATACAAAAATTATGGTGGCCCTTCACCTCCCCCTACAACTTCGACTTCCCTAGTGACCTTTCAAATTCTATTTGACTTTTCATTTTCATTTTCATATTTCTAATTTCCAAAGTATTTTATTACAAAATTACTATCAAAATTAAGAAAATAAAGTACATTCATGTGATGAGATGCATGATGGGATCTAGTGCTTCAGTGTGAAGTTTTTGTGTCACATATGTGTGCCACACCTTATATTCAACAACTACATATTTCATTTTCTATGACAATTCATGATTGCATATCATTCTACATTATAAGGCATCATGAAGTAATGTATTTGACTCTATTTACACTTGGTTCAAAAAAATTGTTAACTTGGTCTGTAGCCTTGTAGACTCTGCAATGTACTAAATGATAACATCTTTTGTAACCTCTAGGTCACTTTGCACAACAACTTGCCTCATAGGATCTAATGATTTATGAATCTCCCACTTAATCTATTCCCTTGGCCTTACTTCCCTTGGTGCACCAAAGGTATTTTATATACTTTGACTAGAGATTCCAATCCATTATGCAACTTCTTATAAGTGGATACCATTGTAACCATGTTTCTTTTTTTCAATATTTCATGTGATTGTACAAACGTCCTCTCCTTCGCCCTATCCAACTTGGCATGCAATCTATCCTTCTTGGGAAATTCTGTTGGTGCATTAATGTACTTCATGTTCCTGTCCTGAATATAATCCACTATCGAGAGAACTAATCTTATCAACTTTCCTCTATCTTGTAATTTATTTTCAATCCGGTTATTGTACTTTTTGGCATATACTTGTTTTATGACCTCCTCTATCACTTTGATATCTTCAATAATTTTTGCTTGTAGACTGTCTCAGTTGATGCTTATAGTGGACAGATTACGATATTCTATGTGAAGCTACTCATTTTGTTGTTATGCATTGACTAATTCTTCATTTAATCTTTTAACCTATTTTGATAATTGATCAATGTTTTTATCTATTGTGGCTATGAAGCTCTTCCTTGTAGAAGCTATAGATGAAGGATTTATTCTTGTATCCATCATAATATCCTGTTCCAAACTCCCTTTCCAAAGGGATTGAGATAGGCTTATATGGTTCATTGGGATAATACTTTCTTCTTTCTCAACTACTCTTGAACTTAAAGTAATCAAATTTAAAGTTTGAATATCATATCTTCTTCTTGAAATGTGATACCAATTTCATTGATTGGAGGATGTCTTCCAGTAATGGGCTTAGGAGGCTAAATGATCAATGTAGGCATTATTAGCTCAGTTGTTGAATCCTTCATCATGGCTTCTTTCTCTACTTTATTAACCAATTCTTTGGACATAAATTTTTATTCTAATTGTTTGGTCAATGCCTCTTATTCTTTGATTTTTTTTCTTCTTATTCTAGTTTCTTCCTTTTCATCTCCTCTTCTTTTTTTTAATTTTTTTCTCTTCTTATTTCTTCTTTATAGCTTCTTCTTCTTTTTTCCTTTTAAGCTCATCCTTTGTTTTTTTATTCAAGCTATCTTGGGAGTTTGTTCTAAATATTCTAAAACGTTGGTAAGCTTAGAAGGGCCTATTACTTTGGCATCTTCAACTACTTTATTAGCATTGAATAAGTTCTTTATATTTTCTACGTTTGGCCATGTTACTAACACATACATCCAACTGTATTTTATTCGTGCACAATGTTGTGTGGCAATACCCTTGAGATAATATCTATGATATCCCTACTCTCCAAACTTGATATGCTCTAACTCTTGTGTCCTAGCTTCTGCTTCTTTGAGGTTATTTATACTGTATGCTCCTATGCATTATTGGGTCTCCAAAATTTCATTATTTTTATCCTCTTTTCATTAATTTTTAACCATATTCCACTATCTTATAACCTTACAATAAGCCCACTTTTATGATTATATATGGATTTAGATTTATGTTTTTCCAATGAATTCATTTTAGTATTTTAAGTGAATTTTTGGTTAAATACTAGAAAAATAGCATGCTTTCATCCAAAATTTGGATGAGATTTGTGATGTTCGTAGGAATTTTTTAAGACTCCAAAATTGTCGTATTTGACCATTTAGTCTCAAATTCGAATTTCATCTTCAACCCCTAAAGATTTGAAGAATATTTGAGATAATCATTAAAGAACATTTGATGGAGAAGAAGCATGAGTTTTGATAATACTTATCAAATATTTTTAGGGATTTTTGAAAGGATATGTAGAGATATTACTGGCTAGACATTAAAACATGGTTGTAACGACATGAGACATTTGTGGATCAAGGAAATATTTATGGATCTGGGAGAGATTTGTGGATCTACATTTATTAATTAGTTATCTTAGTTTTTATATAAATAGGAGTTCCTTCTCCATTCAAAGGAAATGAACTGTTGGAGCATAATTCCAACCTATGATGGAATAAAACACATTTGCTAAGTTCTTGTGTTATTTAGTTTATATTTTTATATACTTGTTTTGTTGTAAGATGTAGTTTTAAAATTCATATAGTTTTATAAAATATGTAGATTATATTAGTTTTTTTATGTTTTAAATTAGTTTATTTTGCAGATCAACAATAACCCTTTTCTTAGTGTTGCAAGTGTGAGACTTTAGAACTTAATATGTGACATCCCCTGGTCAATATCTCCCTCATTGTAAATACTTATACTTATTCAAATGGATGAGAGAGGGACACAGATTCCATTATTTGAGGAAGGAGATTAGTTGAGGGAATTATTGTTTTAAATAATAACCTTTATTGGATGAGTGGTTTTAAATGGGATGAATATGCCATAAATTAACTAAAATAATAAGGTACAAGTCTAGGTGTCCTTTAGTTCCAACAACAAGTAAGAAAATGAAAAATTATTGAAGGCAAAAATGGTTGTGCTTTCGTGGGAGATTAACTAACATGGAATTTTAGAGAACAATGGGTTATTAGTCTATTGAGAAAAAAATAAGAACCTTCATTATTTCATGGATACACACTCTCTCTCTCTCATGCATCTGCATAGGCATATGCAGAGAATGGGCTTTTTGAGGGCATGCAGAAGCAGTGGATGAAAAAACATAGGGAACACCGTGGTAAAAGAACGAAAATTCCTCCAAGGGTGGAGGTGAGAAAAAATAGAAGTGATCATAATTTTTTGTTGTGGAGTTCTATAGATATTAAAAACCAGCTAACGAATCCTCACAGAGGCTTTTTGGGTGAAAGCATTATAGAGAGGAACGTCTTACCAAAAGGCTGACAAACCAGTGGAAGATTGTGGATTGGTGAACCATTGGCTAGGAGGGAAACATCTAGATACTTGGTGATCTGGATTTAAACAGGAACGCAACAAAATACAGAGGTAACCATATACACAAAGATGCAACATAAATAAGACTTCATTTCATTAATGTAAAATACTGAAATATGCTTACAAACATAAATGGAAATAAACTAGCAAGGGCAATGGTAGCTTATCTCTGAGAAGAGATGTGGTGGCTACATGCCTCTGAACTATGTTACAATGAGGCTCGAAGGCTGATTTATTGTTGAGAAACAATGGAAAACCCTTAACATCCCAAAACCTAACCCTAGAAGATGAAACGCCAAATTGTGGGCCCCATTTGGGTAAATTGGTACATCAATTTCTCGGGGTCATAACTTTGGCACCCGATGTCTGTTTGACACATACAATAGCTCGTTAGAAATATCTATCTGAGAACTATAACTGTGGGAAAAGAATCATTGGACCATGGACCCATCTTGCTCCAAAATTTCTCAAAAAGCATATTTTAGGGCCTCAAAATGGCTTTGGAAGTTCAGGAGCCGAAAAAACTGCTAAAAATAGTAAATTGTGCCAAAAATATGGAAACTAAAAAATTGAAAGAGATAGTTGTGGGGGTCCAAGTGGGATAGGTGGGTGGCCACCAACATCCACTTGGATCATTCCTCCCCCCTTAGGAAGAAATGGTCCCCATTGCGTTGATTTCCTCCATCTAATGAGCTTGGTCCCTAGTGAGTTGTTCTACAATCTCGAATGTGTCCAGTAATGGTGGGAAGCATGGTCGACGACGGTCTACATTGAACACTTGGTGCAGGGGAAGGAATGGAGGAATATTGTGCTCCAAAGCATTATTCCCCACAACCTTGGTAATGGTGTAAGGACCATGTCGGCATGGTCGGAGCTTCTGATGGGCTCTTGTAAGGCTTTCTTTCTGCTATTGCAACTAGACTTTGTTTCCCACCTGAAGCTTGTGTGGTACCCCTGTGGGTGAGGAGAAGTTGTTCATGTGTTCTATCATGACCGTATCCCTTTGTTGTTGTTTCTGTGTGGAGTAACCCTTCATGGGGGTCATGGATGTGGTGACGATCTTCCCCTTTCTTTGGGAGCGAACTAGACATATGAATTTCCTAGTCTAGGGGATGATCTTGCTACCTTTCTTAGTAGTGATCAAAGAGGCAGCATTAACTGGGGCTACCTTTGGTATCCTATATAATGAATCACCCAAAGAAATAATGACATCGCGAGGCCTTGACTCATACATATCATGTCGCCTCCACAAGTATGGCTAGCCTAATAGTACATCACAAACATCCAGAGGTGTAACAACACAATACCTCGTCTGTGAAAGGGCTTGATGCTGTAGGGAAGGAGGCACTGCTGGAAAACTTTGAGATCTCATCCTTCATGTAGCCACCTAATACTATATGGCTGCCGGTGTGGTGTAGTCGGTAGGCCCAACCACTTCATGACCTCTACTAAAATGAGGTTATTTTGGCTACCACTATCAACAATGAATTGCAGCAACGAACCCTTCACCCACATTTGTGAGTGGAAAAGATGCTCCCCCTCCTCTGGGTCTTCGGGCTCATTCTTCTGGATCTTGGCGGTGGAAACAGTGACATTGGGCTCTGCATTAATGATCTACTTCCCTTTGCCATTCCCTTTGTTGGGTTCTGACTCAAGGTTAGAACATGCATCTGATTCTAAAGCCTTCAACTCGGCCACCAATGACTACTTGGTCCAACACTCACTTGTGTTGTGAGTGGAGCTCCGGTGGAACTCACACCACTTTCCTATGCCCTTTTTCAACTTTGTGGTGTTGTTCTTTTCTTACAGCTTTGAAGGGTTGTCTTGGGTCACCCTGCCTTGGCTTTTTCCTTTGGTCTTCATATTTGCAGATCCAAAGTCTCACTTCTTCTGTCTAAACTTTTGCTCGATTTTGACAGTCTATCGGTACATCATGCCGAGCGAGGAGATGTTCAAGAACTCCATCTCTTCTTGGATGTATCTATGTAGGAATCCATGGTATTTTAGTACCAAATGCGGCTCAAAGTCCTTGATACCCAACTGTGTGCGAAGGGTATGAAAAATGTTCGTGAACTCCAACACATCTTGGTCCATTCCCTGCCGCAGTGTGGTCCATTTGATGTATTTGTCCTCATAGCTGTTGACAGGGTAGTACTGCTCCTTGACGACATCCTGGAATGAATCCCAAGTGGGTGCGGCTAAAAATAGTGAGTCCTTGCTTTCATCCTTCTGCTCGCAGTAGGTTTCCTACCAGTCCTTGACGTGGGGGGCTGCTTTGAGAAGAGTGAAAACAATATTTTCCCGAATTGAAAATTCATGAACAGAAAAATACCCTTCTAGCATATTTAACCATTTATCTATGGCATCTGTGTCTATCTGACCCTTGAATATGGGGATTTCAAAATTAACTTGTACCTTAAAGGGCGTGGCTTTTCCAGAGTAGCTACTGGAAGCTGATGCGTTGCCTCTGGGTAGCCGTTGAAGGATCGAGGCAAAGTTTTCCATCATCGCGTTCCTTTGTCACTCGAGAGCTTCTTTGAGCAAGATTTTGGTAGGATCTCCTGCCCCCTCGTCTTTCTTCTCATCCGCCATGGGAGGCCATTGAGATTTGCGAGGTTGGTCTTGCAAAGGTTCGACCAATTCAAGCCCTAACTCCTTATATCCCGACCTCATTGGGGACATGCAAAGAAAAACAGAGAAAAAACAGACCTCTCTGATACCATTGATCTGGATTTAAACAGGAATGCAACAAAATATAAAGGTAACCATATACACAAATATGCAATGGAAATAATACTTCATTTCATTAATATAAAATACTGAAATATTCTTACAAATAGAAATGGAAATAAACCAGCTAGGGTGATGGTAGCTTATCTCTGAGAATAGATGTGGCAACTACATGCCTCTGAACTATGTTACACTAAGGCTCAAAGGTCAATTTATTGTTGAGAAACAATGGAAAACCCTTAACATCCCAAAGCCTAACACTAGAAGATGAAATGCCAAATTGTGGGTCCCATTTGGGTAAATTGGTACATCAACTTCTTGGGGTCATAACTTTGGTACCCGATCTCCATTTGACGTGTACAATAGCTCGTTAGAAATACCTATCTGAGAAATATAACTTTGGGAAGAGCAACATAAGACCATGGACCCATGTTGCTCCCGGATTGCCCAAAAAACGTTGTTTAGGGCCTCAAAATGGCTCCAGAAGTTCAAGACCCAAAAAAAACTGCTAAAAATAATAAATTGTGCTACAAATATGGAAACTAAAAAAACTAAAAGAGACAGTTGTGGGGGTCCAAGTGGGATAGGTGGGTGGCCACCAACATCCACCTGGATCACTTGGGGAGTTGATGAACCACTAAGTGATGACAACACAAGTGCATACTCTGACTGATCAGCTATCTAGTAAAATGGCTTATATTCTCCAACAATGGCCTATCCACTAACAAACCTTCATTTATTATAGGCTCTCTTCTCCTAAAAGTGAGTTGAACGCTTTGTAATGTGGTATCCTAGAATAGATTTTAATCACATGTGAAAAGACTAAGAGGATTGAGTGGAATCTTTTGTAGCTACTGGATGAAGGAAGAGTGGCCTTGTGATATCATGTTTAAGCTATTTAATTATTTAAAATTTCCCTTGAAAATCACTCCTCCTTAAGTTGTGGAATTTGGCTCGGGGGTGATAGCTAAAATCAATTGTGGCTATAACTTGTCTATGGTTGGGTTGAGAGTCAAAGTATTGCTCTTAGTTTCTAGTATAACTTGCTACATAAGATAAGTATTTACTTGGTCTGCATACGTGCATGGTATTGGTTATATAGTTCTATTGATATTAGGGAATGTGATTTTTTGAGTGTTAATGGGATGTTAAATTTATTATACATGTGTCTAAGGAATGGTGTAATTAATGTATGTTTAGTAGATTAAATCTCAGTGAATTTCTATATCTGTGGAGATGGTGAAGTCTTTATGTTATCTCATTAAATTTATGAAAGATTCAAGATGTGGAAGCATTGTTTTGTGCTATTTCTATTATCCAACCAGACTGGATAAATGAAGAAAGGGATGAATGGAAGAAGGATGAAGAAGTGTGGCCACTCATTCGAAATTTGTAGAAGATCCTAGTTCAAACAATATTTCTATAACTTGATGAGGAAGGAAAAATCATATTGGAACCTGGAGCAGTCACAGAAACAAGAAACCTACAGCTACGAAATCAATCAATTTCAAAGTATCTCATCAAGTGGAAGAACTTACCCGCTGAAGATTCCACATGGGATGACAAGAATTTTATACAGAAGCATCAAGAACTACTCAAGCGTTGAGGACAACACTTTTTGAAGGAGAGGGGCATGTTAGGTCCCTATACTACTAGTTTAACCCGTTATTGTTATTAATACAACCCCCTTATTATGTTGTTGTGCACATGTAGTCCCCATATTGTTATGATTCTGCCCCATAGAAGCCCACTATTGTTATTATTGTGCCCTTACATTATTATTGTTACGTCGGCTATGATTATATTATGACCCCTTAGACTCCTATATATAGAAAGGAGGTATTGTCATTTGTATCATCAAAGAATTGTTCATTTGTGTAATGTAAAGGATGTTCCCCCTTGAAGAGGCTAAATTCTAAGGCATTGATCTATCTTTTCTATCTTTTTGTGAGCTATTTTCATAACAGGTTGTTCCCTTATGCATCTTTCAACAAGTTTTTCTAACGTTAATATCTCAACATAATGCATTCAAGACCTTCATGCATCGAGGAAGGAATCAAAATCATGAAGAATTTGTTACTTGCACCGAATGACTGAAACACCTCAGGTCTAAGTGATTTCATGAATAAATTAGAATATTTTTCAGGTGTAAAATACTCACAAAAAAAGTTGGAAAGACTGGTGGTACTTGCTAGGTCAGGGGTTGGGTCAGCTAGCCTTGCTAGCCAAGTCAGACCTAGAAGCTAGTTGGAGCCGAAGCAGGTCAGATGGAACCCTGCAATTCGAGATCAGGCTATTAGGCTCAATAGCATAGTTGGGTGGGAGGTCAAGCCGAACTCCAGGTTAGGGTCATGGAATTCGATGCATGGGTTGGTGGTTTTGCAAGGAAGGGCCAACTTCTAACCACAAGGAATTTGTGCTTTACATGTAGGCTTTCCTGGTGGAATAACACTACAAGGGAACTACATGAGGTATCACGTGGAGGTTAAGGTTGACATGGTGGAATTTAGTGTGCTAGGTCCAAATGACTATATCTCTTGACCTGAGAGTCATATCGAGGAAACAATTATATCATTAGAAATATCTTGACAAGATGAGCACAACGATCTTATCCATTTTAAGTTCTGTAGTAGTTGGAAAAGAGTGAAATTTTAGATGCCATTTCCATAATTGGACCATGGAGGTTGGGCATCATGGTAACTACCTCCATCTAACCTTCGTTTTGGGATGGGATTAGAAGGGGGTATGTTACAAATTGGTATAAGAGATTTCATGTTCCACACTCAAAATGGATGGGCTCTATCACAGAATTCACCAAACGAAGGTTCAACACTAAACCTTTGAATATCTAATGAGGTCTTAGAGCTCTGTGATAGGCATTAGAAATTTGAATGTTATTGTGAATGAATTGCATGTATGATTTTATGTGTCTTTGTATGCTTGTGACATGGAAATAATAATGTATTTGATTGTATTGATACTAATGTGCTAATCAAGGTGGAATGTTGTAGCTAGTTATGCGCAACAAAGTTCCATTGGCAAGCCAAGGTGGGGGTGTTTATTAAGCAATTGGATTTTGTTAAAATCTAATAGTTATGTGTGTGTATGAAAACAATAAAATAAACTAAGGCTTAAAGAGATGAATTTGAAGGACCATGTGTACAACAAAGTGTGGTACAAAATAGAACCAAGAGACAAAGGGAAGAATAGTAAAATGGTGCAATATAGTTATAACTAACATAACAAGGATGCAAAGAGGAAGATCAGTGGAACAACAAGGAGGAGTAGACTCGCTTTATTGGATGGGAATGTTGAGACGCCTGAGAGTAGAGATAAGAAGTTATAAAGCTAGCAATGAGAGGCTTTCTAGAGCATAAGAAAAGTAAGTTAAAGTCAATGCGGTCTTATTACACAACTTATCATACCTGCAAAGGTAGATGCAATATGCTTTTGGAATTAGCCACAGATAGATGTTAATCACATTGGGGAAAGAAGAAAGAACTAATGGGACAAATGAGAGAAGATCTAGAAAGAGGCATTGGTTTTCCAATGAAGACACCGTTAAAGGAGGCACTCTGCTAAGAATTCCTAAAAATATGTCAAGCACCCATATGCAACAACATGAGGACAATCATAGTAGGCCACATCATCATCACCGTCATCATCATCATGTGAAGAGAATAGAAAGAGAGTACATACCATAGGAGTTCAAAAATTCTAAGCCTCCTACCTTTGATGGCGGAATGATGAGTTTAGAGGATGTTGAAGCCTAACTATTAGAAAATGAAGAATTTCTTTCGAATCCATAATTAATCACAGATCATGAAATAAAGAGTAGCTACTTTTTTCCTAAGAGGAAAGGTTGATATATGGTGGGAAGATGTAAAAATTGTAAAGGGACTAAGGTAGGAAGAATTGTCTTAGAAGGAGTTTGAGGAGTATTTCAGGTGAAAGTATCTATCTGAGAGATACTTCAATAGCAAGGCTAAGGATTTTTATGAGCCTAGATTGGGTCAAATGATGAATGATTATTACACAACCAAATTATTAGAGTTTATAAGGTATGTTACCTACCTTATGGAAGAAAAAATTAAGATTCAAAGGTATGTTAGTGGAATACCACAATGCTTCAAGGATAGAATTCAATTTGATGAGCTCAAGGCACCAGAGGATGCAATCCAGAAACTAAAACATCGCTATGAGAAGTCTAAGCATAGGCATGAGTATAAATCAAACTGGAAATCCAAATTCAATGCTAAGTTCAAAGGAAGAGGGTAAAAGGAGACCTAGGTAGCGAGTATGACCCTTGTTAAGCAAGAAAACTAGCATAGGTCCAACGCCTCCAGCATAGGTAATTCTACCAAAGATGAAGTCAAAGGTTATGGGAAGGGTCCATATAAGTGTTGTAATTGTGGATAAAATCACTAAGGAAGGATTATGCACATCATAAGCATGCTAGCCTGAGACTGTATAATGCATAAGAGGTAGAGACAACCAAGGACATAGCATAAAGTATACCCAAAATTTATGTAGCTGTGGATAATCGTCAAATTGATCATCAAGTAGCGATTATAGAGATGGAAGGTATGCTCCATACCAAATAATTTTAGTTTTGATTGAACTTGGTTGAAAATTTAGTTATATTAGTCCCACTGTTGTTGAGAAGCACAATAAAGAATGAAACTCATGATGAGTCTTGGCTAGTTCAACTGGACATTGGGATGAAAATATGGTTTGAACACTAGGAGAGGGCTTGAAAAATCAAATTAAATGGGATTCAAACAGGGAAACCTTAATGTGTTGTCGTTGGGAGCATATAATTCATTGTTGGACATGGATTGATTATATGTGCATTGAGCCAAGGTTGATTGTTATGAGAAGGTGATTGAATGCCTTCATCAAGTTGGAGAGAGAAGAATGTTATGAGGGAAAATAAAGCCTACTTCTATGAGACAAATTTCATCCATGAAAGCCTATTGGAAATATGTTTTCATTGATGGAAAAGGAAAAGCATGGAAGATGAAAATAATTGATAATTGTGGTGTTATTGTTGTAAATTGTAAAAGGGTAGAAAAGGTATCAAAAGATGCCTCAGTAGATCAAGTTTTAGGCATAAGAAGAATAATGAAGAGCAACATGAATAAAAATGGTGAAAATACTTTGGAGCCATTTCTAGTGTAGAAGATCATGTCAAACACATATAGAACCTAAGTGGATGGATAAAGCACTAATAAATATTTCCATTGGTATGTGGAAGTTTTAGAATGACCTCCTAGATCGAATGTTAGAGCTAGTCAAAGTTGTAGTACTCCCAATGTCAAATATGCAGATCTAAGGAGGTTGGAAACATTTTTAGCGCATAGCCAAGTTTGGAAAAGTAGTCAACCTAGCAACAAGAATGGATGAGCTACCATAGAGAGTATCGAGGATACATAAACAAACTAGTGAGGAAGTGGGGATCATAGTGCTTGGCCATAGGTGAAGCCCCCTAGTACAACACCTCCCAATAGAAGCATCTCAGTGGTAACACCCTAGTTTAACAATAAGGAATGCAAATGAGTTGAGTGCGAATATGTGGGAGCAATAGTGCTATGGAGAGGTTTCCTATTAGCAAAGGTGGAGTCCACATAACACATAAGCTCATGGTTGTTACCCTAATGGTAGGAATCGAAAGAAATTATAAGGATCCCTTGAGAGTTGAGCAAGTTGATATAAGTCGAGCATATGTGGCCTAACAACAATAGAGGCAGGCTTAACCATTGGTGGAAGACTTAAGCAGCAATCCCCCACATTGACAATGAAGCCTAGTGAAGCTAGCCCAAAAACGTGACCCCGGACGATTCAAGCAGCATGAAAGGGAGTAGGCCTGAGAGGGATCAACAAGAAAACGTGGTGCAAGAAGAGGCATAATAGGCTTAAACTTGGTGTTTTTTATTAAAACAATTTAACAAAGGAAAATGTTGAAAAACTAGTCCTGAACCCTTCTCTCTCCTCACTGACAGTGGGACAAGTGGCAACACATTATTTGTTGATGATGATGTCAGCATAGGCCAATGGGAGCATGACACATGGTAAGAATATTCAGTGTTTTTGGGTACCCAAATGGCCCATTTTAGTGACATATGGACCAATCACAATACAACACATGGCATAGGTGACGTTAGCATGATGTCATCATGTTGTTCAAAGACCGAAAGCTTTTAAAGAAATGCAAAAGGGATCGATGGACTAAGTAGTCACTGATTGACATGGGTGGTGTCAAAGAAAAATTAGCATGAGAGAATTTTTATTGGATATTGATTCAGAGGGAGACCCCATGGTGTAGTTCATCCCACAGGTATGAGTCTAGAAGAAAAATTAAAAGTGCCTAGAGGATTTCTCGATGCAACAGTAGGATGACAAGGTTGGGAAACATTGGAATGACAACATGTAAGGACACCAATGAGAAGTAGGTATGGCGACCCAACAAGATAGCTAAGCTTGCTAAGAGGAGCTCAAAATATCTAAATGGAGGCAAGTTCAAAATGTCGAGATAGAGGGTTGTAGGCTAAGCACTCGCACGAGGTTACATGCAATAGTAACCAAGGGCGTAGAGGTTTACAAAGGAAAATAAGCCCTCACAGGCTTAAAAATAGGATTAGCACATGAAGGCTTGAGCAAAGGTCACAACACATGGTTTTATGGGTGGAAAATAGGCTAAGGTGCTAGAAAAAGGAACTAAAGGCAGTTTCGATGGAATTGACAACATTGATTTAATATAGTTTAAAAAGGGTCAAAGAATGTCTATTTAGTGTGCTTTGCAATGGGCCTATGATAAAGTACGTGGGAACATCTATGAATGGGTCAATATATATAAATGATGGTGCTTTGAGATAAAGAGTTTGGGCCATGATCAAAGGCCTTGGATGGTTTGAGTTGGCAACTTGATTTAGCGAATGGATGGGATGAGTTGGCATCGTTTGGAGTTTGGAAGTTAAGCAAAACATAACAAAAAAGTGTTAAAATCTTGAAATCAAGTGCATGAACGAGTTGGCAGCAGTTAAGAGATAGATTTAGTAGTTTTAGTAAAATTGGTGGTTTATCGGAAATAGGAAATTGTAGCTACATTATGTGAAATGGTAGAATAAGCAAAATTATTCAAAAAACTCACAAATTGAGCTCGGAACAATAGATTAGTGAATGATAACAAATAGAATTAGAAGACTAAATCAATCAGGATAATGGAAAACTATAAAAAAATCCATGAAAAGACCAAAGAACAAGTTAACTAAAGCTCCAATCCAAAACTATCAGTCCAAAAATATTATAACCGGAATTCAAGCAGTAGAGTTATATGGTTGGAGGGTTGTTGGTGAAACAAAAGCATAGTGGTGGTATGCATCAAGGGTGAATGAATGATCAGATTTAGTATCTAAAAGGTGTTTTATAGATGGAAAGAGTGAATTGGTGATTGGTGGAAGGATTGATGTTGTTGGCATAGTTTGGTCTGTTCAACAATGAGAAGTTGCTTAAAGTGATTTTGATGGTGATTTTATCAGTAATAAGAGATTGATGAAGGTGTTTGTAAGGTGGTTTTGGTGAGAATTTTTAGTGAGAAAATTTGGTTGTTTATCAAGGAAGTGGTCTATTGGTTATAGTTTGAAATGGGATGAAATATGAATGAAGAGGGCCAACAAGTGGTGGCTTTCATATTAGGGGTTGTATATCCTTCCAGTGGGTGTTGGTAAACGTCCCGATACAAGAGTTCCTTTCAATAGTAGCTATAAAAAAGCAAGGTAAAGAGTTCCTTTCAACCAAGGTTGATAAATGAGCAAGGGAAGCAGTTCCTTTTAGTGAATATTTAAAAACGAGCAAGGATAGAAGTCCCTTTCAGTAGCAGCTAATCAACCTATAAGTAGTAGATTGTTGCGAAATGATGTAATCAAGTTGAAGCTTGTAGAAAAATAAAGATTGGAATCTTGTGTAGATAATGCTCATGTGCTTGATGTTTATTATGTTATGTTTTAGATGATTGAGTTGTGTTGTTGGTCCATGAATAATTGCCAAAAGTGATTAAAAATTATAATTTGTGAAAATTGTATAATTTGGCCACACTACTGATTCACCCCCCCTCCCCACCTCAATAGTGTCCTGGTTTCCATCATTTCTAAAAATTGGTAGTAGAGTCAATGTCCTTCAAAATCAATTTAACAACTGGAACGAAGATCAGGGATCATGGAGAACCGGGATTGGCTTACCTTAGATGGAATTCCATTTCTGAATGGCTCAATTTATACAACTTGAAAGGTAATGATGAGAATATACTTGCAATCTCTTGATTGAGATGTATGGCTATCTATGGGGAATGGAGTAATAGATGATAAGTTTGAAAAACAAGCTAGGAAGGAAATCATGAGACGATTGGCTAAGTCATATATTGAGAAAGTAATCTATTGTGATATTTCCAAGGAGATATGGGATAAATTGTAGACCATCTATGGTATAGATATGCACATTTCACGTGATGTCAAGAGGCTTTCCATGAAGGTCAAAGTAGTCAATGATTAAAAGAACAATGTATATCATGAATCAGATGATGATTCTCCTATATGAAGAGGCCAAACTACTAATCAACACTTAAAGGAGAAGTAATCTTCAATTAAGTTGTTGTTTTGTTGTTACTGTCACACAATAGGCCATTTATCTTTGAACGGATCAACTGTAAGTGCTAGAAAGAGTGATAGTTTCTCATGTAGTTGTAGTGAAGAAGGGTCTACTTTAATAGAAATAAAAAATCTGGACATTGGTTAAAAGGAAAATGGGTCCACCTTTGGTAAAGAGGAAGAAATGAAATCTCATGTGTTAGTAGAATAATCCCTAGAATAATCAAGGGAACAAACTCTTGAACACGATGTAAGTGAAATCAACACTTGTTATGAATCTAGTTTCTCCTTTATTTAGTTGGAAGATCTTGAAGAAAATATCTATTTGAAGACACAACTCATATTAGCTCTCGAGGAGATCAAGAAATTCAAAGCCATTAATATGGAGTTATAAGAGGAGAATAATATATTAAAAGAGCAGTTAATGAATCTTCAGAAGCATGTAAATAATTATGAATCATTTGAAGAAATTTAAATTAGCCATTGTTCCTCTCAGGCCGAGACAATGTTGGAAGACGACAATGACTCAATAGCGTTAGTAAAGGGACCCATCGAATTTTTTGAGTATGGGGCATGATTGTTTAGAGGTCTTTGTTTCAACCTGATGTATACCCAGGGAAGTTTGTACACCCCTCCACATGAGGGGGTGTGGGGGAGACTTGTCCCCCTTGCGGGGATCCGGGGGGGCCGATCGCCCCCAGCTGGGGGGTTTGGGGGCCAGTGGTCCCCCAGTGGGGGCTCAGGTGCAGTGCCCTCGAAGCTAAAAATAGATGTAAAATTGCCTTGTAAAAGTATAGTAATTTCTAGTCAATCTGGGTTGTTCATTAGGCGGATGATCTGACGGTAGAACTTATGTTTAGTTTAGGGATTTTTTTCCCTAGAAGGAAACCCCTCTCTTTGTATGAGGACATTGTATTGAGTCTGTATAATATATTTGCATTCTTTGAGCGAGAAATAGAGAGGTGAGACTATGAGATAAAACAAAGGATATTATAGCGGATCTGTTGTAGGTTATGTCTCTTCATTTTGCTGGATAATAGAAAGGAAGGACTGGCTGTTCGGGGTGGACGTAGCCCAAACTAGGTGAACCACGTATATGTATGTCTCTCTTGTTTTATGCGTTTTATGTGTTTATATTTGTGCAATATTTTATGTGTTCCATTGCTCCGTAATATATAATTTTCTAACAGAATTTGTGAAAGAAATATCTAACAACATTGAAGTGTAAGAGAAAAGAATGAAACATCAAGGAGATAAAAGAACTTCTGGGAATTAAATAAAGGTATGCAATCCCTCACGTATTTGTATCATAGTAATGCAGGGAAATTTACCTCCAAGTGTCTAGAGAGGAAAAATAAGGTGCAATAACAGAGGTGGAATGTGCCATTTCAGCCACAACCACAAATTCCTCAGAAGGGAAATTCGAATAGGAATCAACATAGAGCCTTTTCCCCTCAAAGGAAATATTTTCAGTGGCCCAATAGTAGCAAGAAAGTGAATAATAGTCCAAGAAATTTGACAAGAAAAAGCTTTAGTAAAAATAATAATTCCCTTTCCCCCATTCTTGAATAAATTTGAATTCCACAGGAATTTGAGTATATATATAGATGGTGATGATATATTTATTGCTAAAGTTTCTTTTGCAAGTATTGTTTACAGATTCCTAATGTAAAGAGGTAGCATAGCCATAGGGGGAGTAATACTCAAGCTAAGATTTGAGTGTCATATTATTCATTAACAATTGGTATCAACTGTGTGCTTCAAGATAGAGTCTAAGGGTGTTCGCTCGTGGTATATGAATGGATTGACTGTTATGATGCTATTATAAGTGTTAGCATCATGCATCAAATTTGTGGTGAAAGGAGCATGATCACAAGATAAGGACATTCAGTTATCAAGTGCTCAACAAATGATATCAGTAGCATTAATTCAATAATTGGAAACATTGATCACAAAGGTATTAACCCTTGATATCAAAGGTAGTATCAATTGGTATTTATAGTCATTAGATTCTTTGTCAAAGTATGGTGTTCATGTTGTTAATGTGAGATTGTAAGTCCAAAGTATTGGTAACTGAGTCCTGATTTATGTGTCTGGTTCATGTCGAGTCAAATATATCATGGTGAGTCTACTGTCATTAGAAGTATTCCAGGAGAAATACAAGTTGAGTTGTTTGTCTAAGAATTCATTGATGAGAGTCCACGTATATTTGTCAAAGTAAGCACTTCTAAGTGTTATAATTTGTTGTTCTTTAGCTGAAAAATTGATGGTGTTATGGATAGAAAAGGTTGTTCTTGTTGTTGGAGGTTAGGTGTATGTGTCTAGGTAGGCATTGTTATGAATGTAATCCTAGTTGAGACTTAGACTAGCAGGAATTATTTTTTTCTCATGGCTCAGTTACACAAGTTGAGATCCCTCTTGACCACTTAAGGCAGAGATTGGGTGTAATTACTCCTCCCCTTTCAACTCAATCTTCTTCATAGGACGAAGAGGAAGCTACATAGGTCCCTGATATTTGCATCATAAGAAGAAGCTAATGGCAGGTCCATAGGATTAGAAAGAAAAATAGAGATTTTTGATAGGAGAGCATGTCAGTATCTTTTCCATTAATGTCAAAGGGGGAGAAATTTCTGATCAAACGCCATATGGAAAATAAACTCATATAAAGGGGGAGAAGGACCTCAAGCAAAACACAGAGAGATGCATCAGAGATAAAGAACTAGAGGGTATTTTTTAAGGATTTGTTAATTTTCCTATATATAGTATTGGAGGAGACTATTTTGGTTTGAAAATTCATACTTATAGAATGTAGGTGACTATGAAATAAAAAGCATATAATTTACTACTAAGAATGGTAAATGTTTGGCAAATATCATCCATTTAATCATATATATGTAAAAAATGGGCAATTTTTTTCTTCGAAATTAGCGAATATTTATTTTAGAAAATGTCCAAAAAATAGCCCATTTGCAAAATTTCGCTCCTAAATTTTCCCTACAAAGAAGAGAATTACACTTTTCTTTTCTTGATCATTTGTGATGAATATTTTGATTGATCATGGTGTCACCATCAATGCCAAAGGGGATATTGTTGGAAATATGTTTTCATTGATGGAAAAGGAAAAACATGGAAACTACAAAGCATTGATGATGGTGGTGTTATTATTGGAAATCGTCAAAGGAAGGAAAAGGTATCAAAAGATGCCTCAGGAGATCAGGTTTCAAGAGAAATAAGAAGAATGAAGAGACGCATGGATGAAAATGGTGCAGACACTTTGGAGCCATTTATATTTTAGTAGATCATGTAAAACATAGATGGAACCCAAGTTTATGGATATAGAACTGAAAAATATTTCCAGTGGTATGTGAAAGTTTGAGAATGGCCTCCTAGATTGAAAGCTAGAGCCAGTCAAAAGTCAAGTACTCCCAAAGAAAAATATGTAGAGCAAAGGAGGTTGGAAACCAAACTTAGTGACAAGAATGGATGATCTTCCATAGATATTTTTTGGCATACATGGATGGGGAAATGAGTTGGTGGGGAGCATAGTTATTGGCCATAGGTGGAGCCTGCCAGTAAAAGACATCCCAGTGGAGGTATCCCAATGGTAACAACCTAGAAAAAAATTAAGGAATGCAAAGGAGTTGAGTAGGAAGACATGAGAGAAACATTTCTAAGGATATGCTTCCTATTGGTCTAAGTGGAGCTCAAAACTATTACCCCAATGGTAATAACCCAAAGAAATTATAAGGAGGCATTGAGAGTTGAGCAGGATGACATAAGTCAGGCATAGGTGGCTTAGAAACAACAAGGACATGCTTAACCATTGGAAGAAGACTTAAGTAAGAGGCCCCCATATTGATAGCAAATCCTTCTAAGGCTAGCCTAGAAAGGTTATCTTGGAGGATTTGAGCAACGCACAAAGGAGCAGGCGTGAGAGGGATCAATGAGGCAACGTGGTGGAAGAAGAGGCATAGAAATCTCGAACCCATTCGTTTTTATCACAACAATTTAACAAGGGAGAATGTTGAAAAAATAGACCTTGGACCCTTTTCTCTCCTCACTGATAGCAGAACAAGTGGCAACGCATTATTTGTTGATGATGACTTTAGCATAGGCTAAGGGGAGCATGACACATGGCAAGAAGATTTAATGTTTTTGGGTACCCGAATGGACCATTTTTGAGTGACACATGGACCTATCACAGGATGGAACATGGCATAGGTGATGTGCACATGATGTTATCCCATTGGTCAAAGACCATAAGTTTTAGGAGTAGTGTAAAAGGGATCTACTGGCTGACGTGGGGTTTATTAGAGGACCTCTTGAGAATACCTTAGCACATTAGTGGACCAAAATTCAATGGTTTTGAATGGCTACAAATTATTTCATTTGATGCCCTAGGTGACATTAGGGGAATTTTGAGGTCTAAAATGGGCTTCCTAAGAAAAATGTACAACCAAAATAAACTTTATAAAAACCAATAGGATTCAAGATTGTGATTTCAACCATAGGGGATGATTCACCATTTTTGGAGTAAAAAAGTAAAAATATTAAAAAATAATAAAATAATAAAACTACTTTTTTCAACTCATATTTTCAACTTATCTCCCTAAGGTTTTACTCAAATTTAGAGTGGGAGTACTCATTGGATGAAAAATTTAATACCAAGGAGTACCCACATTGCATACTTTCGATGGACCCCGCTACACGAAAAATGAGAAATACATGAAAGACGTGATTGCAATCACATTTTTCATGTATTTCTCATTTTTCATGCAGTAGGGTCCATCGAAATTATGCAACATGGATACTCCTTGGATGAGGAATCACATTTTTCATCCAACGAGTGCTTCCACTCAAAATTTGAGTAAAGCCATAGGGAGATAAGTTGAAAAAATAGTTTTTTTCCTTTTTCCCTCTAAAATTTGATGATGTAATCTAATCTTATTTTATTATTTCCTCTATTATTTTATAATTTCGTTAGGATGCCCATTTTAGACCTCAAAAGTCCCCTAATGCGTACTTGGGTTAGGCCTAGAATAGAGGAATAAAATATATTTGTTTGGTGATCACCTTAGAGTAGACAGTTCCTGCACAATTGGGAGAATGGAGTCAAATGAAATCAACATTTAGATATGCTTAATTCCAACTAAGGATTTCCCTATTAACTTCGTATCTCCTAAGAAAAAACTAGGTTACAAAGGGAAATTTATACTTCTTTATATTGCAAATGATGACTTATCAAGCCAATTCATGAACATTTAGGTGCCTCTAGGAAAATAATTCATGATACTTCCAATGATCATATGAAAATCCCCCACAAAGACAAGCCCAAAAACTTTGCATAAAGAGCAGCTACACCAGCTTCATGAATAAAAATATTCTATAGATAATTTTTGAGACAAAATTACAAATAAACATGAAAAAGGTACTCACAAGTACAGTGAAATTATTACAATAATAAAAATACAAAGAAATCAAAGCTCCATGATAATACATTAAGATCTTCCAAACATCTAAATGCATTTAGATCTCCAATTCATCCATAAAAAGGCCCAGTGAAATTTCCAGAAGAAACAAATCATCCAAATCCAAGTGATGATGAGAGGAATGAATGGGCCTCTCATCAATTTATACAGTCCATAAGGGAGTTTGAATAGCTTAATTGGCCTAATTGAGCCCCGAATAATAAAATAATGTGTAATAATAAAATTCCTTGGTGACAAGCCCACTAAGCTAGATAAAAAATATAAAGATAAGTCTTTAAAGAGGAAAAAAATAGTAAAGATAATGAGTGATTGGGCATTTGAGAAGGCCCACTGGAGTCCAAAGTGTGCCAATGTGTGAGAATAGGCTCCAAACATAATGAATGATGGGTTCGACCCTTGATATCCAAGCAAATCACATTTAGTGTCCCCAAGTGGGTGTGGGGGTCACAATGACATCATCATGGATCTCTAAGTGGATCAATAATGCCTATAAACCATCTACTAGGGCTAGGATTATGACATAATTCCTCCCTTTGTCTCTCGCATTAAGACACATCCTCACTTGGACCCAAAAACCTCTGCCAAGTGTGTGGTACAAGTGTGGAGCCAGTTGGGCATGGTGATTGAGGTGCATCATCCTTGTCCTAAAGGTGGAACATGAGAAATAATTGAATGGTGTTGGGTATCCATGAAGTTCTCTCTACTATGGTGGAGGCCCATGGCTCTCTACTTTCACCCTAAAAGTGCCAATGTGGCCCTCTGGAGGGCTTAAACCCCGTATAGTGAGACCAAACCCCAAATGGAGACCCACCTGCAATCCTGCATAAGATCCAATGTGTCCCCCTGCCTTTTAGTACAACAAATAATTAGGATAATCAAGTAAAAGAGTTTACAAATCATGGAATCAAATGGGTGCTTTATGGTTTCAAGCCTTTCCATAGTGGGATTTGGCATGTATCAGTGCCTCTAAGATTAATAAGGGAGTTAACTAAAGACCATATTAGGTGGTTTCAACCTTTAAAGGGGGTGACATGTCCATGGTAAATCTATCAAGTGGTAGGTGTCCTATCATATAATGATGGAATGGAGTGGGGATTAGGGGAAGGCTCTAAGCCACATGGCATGGTATAAGGGTAGTTGTATTAGGTGAAGCCCAGACTTGGGTATATGAGTGTAGGAGGTAGAAATCGTGGTACATGAATTACCCTAGCCTTTTTTTCCATCTTTCTTCATATGACTTTTTCCTTCTATTGGTTTTTTCTTCATAACTACTCAGGGCTCTAGGGGATGAGAGCATGATGTGTAGGATCCAATAGTAAATACCCCATTTAAGGTGGGGCAGTTCATTTCCCACTAGGGGTTTGGATAATCATGGGTACCTAAATGTGGATGGGGCTCATCTAAGGCCCATAGGAACTAGGGTGATGACCATAGATAAGGGGTAGAGCTCATGTTCGGCTTTTTCCCACGTGCTAAATGTGTATATCCCAACCATATTTTGCATTTTATGGTACATTTCCTATTAAGAGTGGCCAAAATATGCTTTTTATTTTATTTTTAGCTACATCAACCTCTGAGGCAGCGTTCCAGTCCTAACCCAAGGTGTGGGAAATGGGAGGGGAGGCTAACCCTTTATGGACCTAGTAGACAAATGTGAACTTGTATGGGAAATATGATGAATGGGGTTGTAATGAGTAGAAGGGGAGTGATGTATATGGTTTTGTGAAGAAGGACGATGCAACCAAAATCGATATTCCCCATGTAGTGCCAACCCTAAAGATAATAACCAATAAAGGAGATCCCACGAGCCTAGGATATAAGGCTAACCATTAAATCGGGCCAAGGAGAGAAGAGTACATACCTAACCCACTCTTTCCATCAAATCCCCCCACCAATCTATGCCCAAAAATTTCCATGATAAGTAAACAAAATTACTCAAATATATTAATGAAAATTCATACCTTCGGGGTCGGGAGGCCTACCTTCAAACATACGATCATAACAGACGGGTGAGGGACCACTTGTCTAGCTCAGGTGGAGTATATAGTGGCACATCGATCTATCTGGTGGCTACAATGGGTTGTTAGTTGCTCGCCGAGGACCATATAAGAGAAAAAATTCACCTATGATACCACCCATGGATGGTGGGTAACGTGGCTAATCACAAAGAAAAATGGCTCTATAGGCATATGGTTCAAGAGATGGATGAGTTGAAAAATTTTTGGCATCATGGGACAAGTTTAGTGCTTATGCCATATTTTGGGTCCACTACATATCTAAAGGAATTTCAATGGATTTGGCTGTAGTTTTTATTAAAATACCTTTGGGGCCTATAGTAAAGTGCATTGGGGGCACACGCATGGTGTGATGAGTTGACAACTTTGGGAGATGCCCTCCATCTTTTGTGGCAATGAAAAATGTGTTAGTGTGCCATATTAATGCATTTATAGAATTCGAATGAGTTGATAGCTCTTGGGAACTAGGTGGCAAAGTTGGCCATGAGCATAGCTAGAATTAGAAGAGCCTAGGAATCAAGTAAATACTCATAGAAACTTTGGTGTCGTTGGATTAACGATGACTGCAAGAATTGTTGGTTTAAGATGAATAAGGACCAAGATTGCATAGAATGAATTAATAGACAATGCATTAAATAGAAGTAATCCACCTTTGATATTTCATGAATGTTATGAAGAATTAAATGGAAGATATTGCAGGGAGTAGAAGATATGATTACATATCAAGTAAACCATGCCTAAGGTACAAGTTGAACATCTTGATCAATTAAAAAACATGGATGGAATTGGTAGAGCACACAGATGGAATGGGAATTGGTTATTGAGTATGGTAAAGTATCATATACCCATTCCTTAAATTAATATAGTTGTAGTGATTTAGGAGTAGTATAATGCATGGTGATAATGCTGCTCATACATAGTATGTTCGAGAATTGATTGTCAACATCGAAAAAACACTAAGAATCCCATTATAGTATTCAATGTTGCTGCAATGGTAATGTAATCAAACAAAACAACGATATGGAGTGCCATGCATGAGTACACTTTTAGGCAGTATGGGGAACAACATAGAAAACATTGATCACTATGTTGTAGTGAAAAAAAACCTTGGACTGTAGTTGTGCAATATGGGGGGAATTGCAACATAATTGAGTGGGCTGAGTGGAGAGCGATGTGGGTGAGAATTTCAAAGAAGAGGCCAAGTATTCCTATGCTTCTATGAAAGGTTGAGAGTGCCTATACTACAGAGAGAGGCCAATAGTGTTCCTGTCCAACAATGAGAGTTGAGATTCCTATTGTATGAGGGGCTGAGTATAGTGAGGTGCTGCGGATTGGAAAAAGGGGGAAAAGAGGGTTGAGTATGAGTGATGTTTGTTGAGCATAATAGAGGGCTGAATACATAAGAGAACATAGGTTTGAACATAGAGGATAATTGAGGCCCAAGTGGATGAAGGTAGAGTGATTGCCATTTACAGTGAGTAGTAAGTTCCTTATTGAGTGTTGATTGGAGCCTGCATACAGGGAGTTGGTGCTTTCATCTCAATGGATGTTTGCAGAATGATTGGAAGTTGGTTCATCCTACAAATTTATGCTTTCAAAAATCCAAGGAGCTACAAGTTGGTGCTTGCAACAAATGCATAAATTTGGTGCTTGTGGTAGGATGATCAGGTGTCTACAAAAGAAGGGCGTTGGTGCTTCTTGCTAGTGGGTGCTAGAAAACAATAAAAGGGATTTGGTGCTTCTTGTGAGTGGTGGCTCACAAACAAACATTGATTTAATATATTAGGATATATTATTTACATCATAATAACAAATAATATTTGGTGGTTTTTTTCCTCGAATGGTTTCCAAGTTCAACCTTTGTGTCTCATATGATTTGTTGATCATGATGTAAGTGCTTGTGTTGATTCACATAAATGTTGTGATGATTATTTAATGGAGTGAATTCCAATTTTTAATATTGAATATAAATTGGCATAAAATTTAGAAATTAGCCTAACACTGATTCACCCCACCCCCCCCCCCCCCCCCCCCCCCCAGTATTTACATTTTGTTTCAACACATTGGTATCAAAGCCAATTATCCGTCAGGAATAGCTTAACCTCTTGAAGGTAGATCAAAGGTAAATAATGGCTAATCAATTTTTTCTAACACCAAAGGGAGTTCCAATTTTGAATGGTTCAAACTATGAGCTCTTGAGGCTTATAACGTGATCATATTTAATGATAATCAGTGAAGATATTTGGCTGTGTGTAGAATATCGAGAGAAGAATGAGTTCAATGTAGAAGCCAAGGAGATTGTCATGAAAGGGCTATCAAAGCTAGATTTTGATTGCGGGGATTATGATACAGGTGTTTTCCTTGATGGCAACTCACATAGATGACAGTTCATAGTGCAATAGGTTAACAATAAATGATTACAGATCAGACTCCAGAGATTGAAGAAAGAGAAGTATATGTTGGTTCATTTTGTCTAAGTAGCATGTACACACAGGTCCACATATCAAAAGGAGTGTATACGTATACACGCACTCTCACAAGAGGAAAAACACGTATAGGTTGGAAAAACAAGGAAATTCAAGAGAAAAGAATATCAAGGGTCAATACCTTGGTATTAGCCCACAATATTGAGAGGAGTAACGAATATGTGATCCCGCCCAAGAATACCATAGGTCCTAAGTGGTTTTGGTTGAGGTATTGAGAAAGTCATAAATCTATATAAGGAGGAGAAGATCATTAGGCTAGGGTGTGCACGTGAATGGGTTTCTAAGGAATACTTCTATCTGAAGTATATGTTATGTTGTAGGGGCTATGATTATGAGATGATATGAAATATTTTGTGCACCTTGGATACAATGTTAAATCAAGATCATAAGAACTGAAATGAATTATCATTGCATGATATGATGTTGATTAGGCTCGATATGAAGACTAATGCATGTTTTATTCTGTAAATGTTATGATCTGCGTATGACTAAAGTTTGGAATAGCTGTGAAGTTTTAAGTTAGCATTTGCAGATCTATACGCTGGTTCGCTTTGGTAAAAGGGCATATATGAAGTAGTATATACATTTTGAAATATGATGTTTGAAGTTGCAGTTGGTTCTGGTTGTTGATGCAGTGTTCTGCATTCTGCTCTATGTTCTTATGACTATTTTTGGTGATAGTGTTCTGAATGTTCAGATTGATTGATTATGATTTTCTTAAGTGATAATGGGTTTTTAGTGATTGGTTGTATTGCAATGGTGATTGATTTTGAGCTTCAAAGTTGCTGATGGGTCTAGTATGAAAAATTGATGAAACAAGGCCTTCAAATTATGGTGTTGTGTTCCAGGAGTATCTAGTCAGAAAATTTATGAAATGTGGTCCCTAAAGGAAGAGTGAAGGTCGTAGCCTTCTGTAGGCTAGTGCCTACGTACTGGTAAACATATGGGCTAGTACAAAATCCAAAGGGTTGGAGCTCCCTTCTAGTAGCAGCTGGAAAATGAGTGAAGGTTGGAGCCTTCTGTAGGCTGATACCTACATACTAGTAATTAGATCAGCTAGTACAGAGCTAGGTGTTATAGCTCCCTTCCAGTAGAATCTTGAGAACAAGAGAAGGTTGTAGCCTTCAGCAGGTGGGTTGCTGCCTACTGGTATGAGTATACACTAGTAGAAGATTGTAAACATGTTTTTCTTATATTAAACGAAGACAGAAGCAGGTGGTTTTTGTCCCGCATTGGGTTTCCACCTTAATTCTTGGTGTTCATGTGTGTTTTCTATGTGTGATGGTTTATTTTGTTATTAATTCTCATGGTTCCTATTTATATGGGTAATAAAGTACTGGTGCACTAATGAAATATTAACATATGATGAATTAACTTAACCATTGGTTGATTATATATACGTTGCTTTCCTTGAAGATAGTTGCATGTACATGAAAGTTACCTTCATTGAAGTAGCGTATATAAATATGAGTATGGAAATGAAGAAGTTATTGATTTTATAATATTGATTCATCCCCCTCTCACTATTATTGCCAATAGTTGGTATCAGAGTAGGTCTTTCAAAAGAAGCTTGATCGCTTAAAGGTAGATCTTTAAAAATGAACAATCACGAATGCATGGGATCTATCAGACCACCAATCTTCAATGGAAACAAATTGGTATATCGGAAAACATGAACTAGAGCGTATCTTCAATCACTTGGAGCTGATGTTTGGGCAATTCTGGAAAAAGGATATCAATATCTAGCAGCAGTCCCCATAGATCAGAGGAAAGGAAAACATATGAAATCAATGCCAAAGTTGTTAACGCCTTATTAGGAAGTCTATCAGAATCAGAATTCATCAAAGCCATGCAGCTCAATAGAGCCAAAAAAATATGGGACAAAATCATTCAGACCTACGAAGGAGACTCCTGGGTAAAACATGCTAAACTACAAACTCTCTGAATCCAGTATGAAACTCTCAAGATGCATAGTGATGAAAATATTTCTAGTTATTTCTTGTGAGTAGATGGGATTGTAAATCATATGAGAAATCTGGGTGAAGAGATAAAGGAAACTACTTTAGTTGAGAAAATTTTGAGATCTTTGTCTTCTAAATTTGAGTCAAAAGTGTCTGCCATAGAAGAAAAATAGGATCTTCAAAATATTACTATGACTCAACTCCATGGAATCATAACTTCCTTTGAAATGAGAAAAGGAGGTCCATCAAATATGAGGGAAGCCACTTTTAAAGCATCAACAAAGGGAAAAGAAAAGGAAGAGCACAATGAATCAGGACACATTTCAGAAGAAGAAGATGAGGTAAATTTTGTCAAGAAGCTTCAACGAGGTTCCGAAAGATTCAGAGGTAAGCTACCATTCAAATGCTTTGCTTGTGGTAGAGTTGGTCATTGTGTTTCTAAATGTCCTCATGTCAAAGGAAAGATGTCTACAGAAGGTAATAGAAGTCATTATACTCCTGATGATAGTGATGGCTTGTCCAATAGTGATGAATATGATCAAGAAATTAAACTACTCATGGCATATGAAAATGATGTCTTTGAAAAGGAAGATTTACTTAAAGAAATCAGTCAGCTCAAAATCAGTTTGACAGAAAAGGATACATTCATAGACACAGTAACACATCAACTCACTGAAAAGGACAAACATAATGAAGTGTTAGAATGTGAAGGAGTAATTCTAAGAAAATAACTTGAGAAGACAAAGACTTTGAATCTTAGATTTTCTAAAGGATTCGAAATGTTAAATGAAATCATAAAAGTTCAATGTTCACCTATTATAAAGATTGGTCTTAGTTTTCATGAAGGTGAATCCAGCTCACAAGATGAGGTATGGAACTTAAACACAAAATCTGAAATGCTCAAAAAGGAGATAAGAGGTCAATCCCATCAACAACCAAGGAAAGAAAGACTTCAAAGAAAAACATTTCCACCTAACTATGGAAGGGATAATTATCTCTTTTCCCTGACAAATAATGTTGAATGTTTTATATGTCATAATTTTGGACATGTTGCATCTAGATGCAGAAGCAGAATGCTTCAAGACCGTCACATAGAAAGATCATTAGTTTCCAGGTACTTTAAGGGATATTTATTTTCTTGCAGTATGTTTGGTCACAAAGCTATTGATTGCAATAGAAGGGATATGAAACATGTGAGATGCTATGTCTGTAACAAGTTTAGACATAAAGCAAAGGAATGCAGGAGAAAATTTTGGCCACCATACCAAAAGGAAAAAACATCATCACAATCCAAGGTATTGAAGAAGACGGAATTGTTCTTAAAAAGATGTGGCATAACTTAGTTAACAAACATAACAGACCCAGGGGGAACTGAAAGTATAAAATTTTGGTATTCCAATTCTGATACACAGTTATTATGAAGATAAGTCACATATATGCGTGAGTTAGAAGCTGCACAATCACGTATATGGTGTTTTGAAGAAAAATAAGTGGTACAAACTCAGGAAAAAGGGTTTGGTATGGATCAGTCAATTATCAATTATCTATTCTATTCTGATTGATGATAGTTACAGTCCGTTGATGATATTTGGTAGTGTTTTTGTCCCTCATAATCTGTTAATAAGTTGATGAATAATTGGTTGATGATGATGGCTTGATGATTCTTACTAACAAATGAAATGATTAGATCTGATAGTGAACTATTGGCACAAGTTCAAGGGGAGCATATGTTTCTAATATTGCATTGTTATCATTATATTAGGAGACCTTGGTACATCAAGATACTTAAACTTCTTCATCCATATAGTTGTTTGATTTAGGAGACTCTTTTGATGATGGACATATATAGGTTGTTGGTCTTGATGCTACTGGCATATACTTATGGTGTAGATCATATATGGTGTATGATAGTTTCTGATGACTATCATGGTCTTGTTTAGATTGTTGGTCCATGTTATAAATGTCATGTATATAATTTGATGTAAAGGTCATAAAAATACCTAATTTGTAGCCCCACTATGAATGGGAAGGATGATGTAATGATTGCTATTTCAGTCATGTATAAACATTTGGTATATCCCAACTTGGCTGGGTGGATGAGTCAAATTTGGTGTATCACCAATTGGTTGGGTGATTGATGTATGTATGAGTCATTGGTCTTAGGGATGTCATACTCACTTAGTTGAGTTATAGAGTCATGTTATTATTTTTAAAAATATCTTTCCAGACTCTGCATGTACTCAAGGGGAGCATGGAAAACATAATGAATATCAAAGAGGGAGAATATCTTGGTCCACCCTTTACGCTTGATGTCAAAGGGGGGGAGTATCTTGGTGTTGTGGTTTCCATCAAGTCAAAAGGGGGAGATTGTTGGAATTATGATATAGGTGTTGTCCTTGATGGAAACTCAAATAGATGACAGCTCCAAGTGCAACAGGTTAATAGCAAAGGATTACAGATCATACTCTAGAGATTGATGAAAGAGAAGTATACATTGGTTCATTTTGTCTAAGTAGCATGTACATGCAGGTCCACAGAACAAAAGGAGCGTATACATTGTTAGTTTCCTATACCAATAGGTTTCATTTTTCATCATTGACAATGGAAGGGCTACATATGTTCATCATTGCATGTTGCAAAGGTTCCATATTTTGTATACAGAGTAGGAAAATTAAAAGATGAAAAGAGGGTATGTCTTAAAAGAATAATCAAAAGGAAAGAAAATCAATTGGTCAGAAAGAATAGTGAAAATGAACCCCAAATCAAAGACCAAGAAAGTGGCCAGTCAAAATGCCACTACTATCTTATTGGCAGCATCACAATGTGCAAATATTGCTGCTAATCATACTTGATGGATGGCCCAACAGTTCAATCTGGACCATGCCATGTTTAAATTGTTTGTTGTAGATATAGAGATGATTCCTGTCCAAACAGCTCAAGCTTGGCAGATGACTAGCTAGGTAGAGAAATGAAGGAGCCCAATTGCTTAATCTGGGTCCTTGGAAGAGATAAGGGTACATTTAGATAGGAGGAAAGTCAGAAGAAAAAGAGGACAATCAGGGTTTGCTAATCTAAGTGCACCCAACTCAAGGAAGAAAAAATGTTAGGATTGTTAGGCTGGGTAAGTAGTTTGAGGTTGCAGAAGCAAGTGTGTGATCATTATTTGGCTTGTCAAGAAGGACTCATATCATTCATTGCATTCACACCATGGCAGAGGTTTGATGACATAACAATGGAAGCATGACTAATTTCCCTTTTCCCCCAAAGATCATTTACTAACACTCCCCAAAGACCTTGGGATCTGCCCAATAGTCTTGTTTCATTTCATTTCAGTACCAGTCCCAAGTCAAATTCTCAGATTGACTAAAGGAAAAGAAGCCACATTTCTTGTGTAAAAATCATCTTTCTGAATTCCATTCCTCTTCTGTGTCTAAGTTTCATTTCATAAGCTTAGCACTTTCCCCTGCATTTTCACCTCACAAAGTCATACTAACAGCTAATTTTATTATTTAGCTCCTTAACATTTCTCCCCTTCCCTAGTTCTACAAAAAACTATATAAAATCCCAAAAAACTATTTAATACCCCACCCCATAGCAATATAGCTATATAAGTCAGTCTTGGGAAATATTTAGTCCATCTGGGACTAATATTAACCCTCCACCCTTTCAAACACTATGGAATTAATTAAATTTTGGTTGAAATTAAAGTCCATAGCGTTGCCCACTCAAAAAACTCATTTCTCCCTTTTCGCGCTAATGTACCCATTTTTACGTTTAATGAAATAAATATAAAATGGGCACATTCACAAAACCATCACTAAACCAAAGTTTAAAACCCACCCCTCGCTTATATTTTTATTTTATTATTATTTTATAACTCGGCGGGCTCCGCAGTTAACCCTCCACCAACACGTAACCCCCACCAGCCGTCCGATGATCGGCCCTCCGGATCCAAGGGTGGGCGGTCATTTTCGCTCACAAGCCAGTGGATGTTTAGCGTACAGGGGATTGGCAGTTTCAACGCCGTACCCCCGCCACGCATCGCCTTCCCGGTGTGTTTGGAGGCCCCTCCCCTGATACCGCTTATGCCGAAAGGTGGTGCGGGGAGGAAACCAGATACCGCCCTCCGCCCCTTGACGTCAACACAACGTCATCTATGACATCACCGCCATGTCCGCGCCCTGCCGCTGTGCCATTGCCATCTAATCCGCCTGCGTCCATGCCATGCCACCGTGTCCTGTGCCACCTCACTGTCCACGTCAGAGGTCCACGTCATCCTGCCATACCCGGGACCCGCCGATGACGTCATGCTGACATCATCGCCAAAAAGCACCAAAAGCGCCAAAAAGTCCCAAATTTGCATTAAAAAACACAAATAGACTGTTTTATGTCATTTTCATTGGTTATTTTGGGAGCGTTGTGCATGCCATTAACGTCGATTTGCTGCCCAACCTGGAATTTAGCTGTCCAAGCTGATGCTGCCTGGAAATTCAACTCAATTGCTCTCCATTGTTCCAGCTCAACACCCTCGGCGCCATGAAAACCAGGTATTTGCCCACAGTCAACCTTTTTCACCCCTATTTTCACCATTTTGTCCATTTTTTACCTGCATAAAATTCTGCAAGCTCCCACACTAAGCCAATTATGTACCTAAGTGTTGTCTAAATTTCCTAGTTAGTCCCCTCTTCCCACTAAGCTCAATAAACCTGCGTCTGTTGGAAAAAGTTACTTGAAAATTTGGTTTTAAGAGCCCATGCTATTGGCCGAGGTTCACACCATTGTTCACTAACCATTTCACTAGATTTCTCTCTAGAAATGTCCTCCTACTCAGCTCAAAGACAGTTTTATTTTCCCTACAGTTGCCCCACAAGTTTAA
This sequence comes from Pinus taeda, assembly GCA_000404065.3. NCBI lineage: Eukaryota > Viridiplantae > Streptophyta > Pinopsida > Pinales > Pinaceae > Pinus > Pinus taeda. The sequence continues at coordinate 90,237 of APFE030689038.1, forward strand.
CAACCAGGGAAAAGGACTGTTGAGACTCTGTGATTTCTCTTTTGACACACATTGCAAACAGCTAAAGCCATTGCCCAATACAAATTCAATTTGCAGCTTGCAATAGTTGTACTGAATCCTAGTTTCAAATACTAGCACAGAAAAGATTTCCACATGGCCACTCCACCAGCTCTAAATGTTGTTCCTATCAATGCACCTAACAAGGAGCTTGAAAAACTGCCTTTAGTTGACAGGGATTATCTAATTCAGGATTTGGTGGGAGACAGAAACCACTTGCATACATTCTTCCAGCTGAGAAATAGTTACTTAAACAATAGTGACATGGATGGCATTTGGGAGTCAAACTTTCCCATCTATTTCTTGCCTTCTATAAACATTTTCCTTGAGATAATTCACCTTTGTGCTGAAAATTATGATCCAAGCCTGAGAGCTGTCAAGTCTCCATTTGGGAGCATACTCTTTCATATTACTCCTGATTCCATCAATCAGATGTTGAATTTCAAACAGACTCAATTGTTCATCCCATTCTCCATGAAATACCTGCTGGATGAAGGCCCCAAACTCTCCAGCACTGAGATTGCTAGAATTGCCAAGACCTTCAAGAGAGTAGACCGACAACCTACAGGGCCACCTCCTTTCCTATATGTCAATTTCAATGAGGTAGGCAAGTTGCTTGTAGACATGATATCATCTGTGCTAGGTTTCAAAACAAGTGAGCATATTGATGAAACATTGTTGGTCCTTTTGTCTGCATATAGCCTTGGAAAGCCCCCTACTGTCAAGTACAACTATGCCAAGGTCATTGCCAATAAAATACATGACCAACTGCTGAAGCTGGACAGGAAGTCAGTATTCAAATATTCATCATATATCTATCATTTGTTCATGTACTATCAGTCAGATTGCTTCCAATGCCCCATCAAGAAGCTAGATTCACAGGGTGAGAGGAAGTATGTTATCTTTTGGTCAGTAGTTTTTCATCAAGTCCAGAACTCTCCATATTCTTACTGTGAGTTCATTGACCAGTTTGTTTATCTAGTCTCATGTCTCTTGAAAAGAACTCCTCCTCCTAGGTTGTCATATGACATGCAGAAAATATTGCAGTTGTCTAAGAATTACAAAATAGGTGATTGGTATCTATACCAAAATCACATTGTCATTAGGATTTATGGTTGTGAGCTCTATCCCTACAGGCTCCCAAGATATGTTCCCATGAGATTGTTTTCCTTGGAATACTATAGGCAACTCATTAACTCAGATCTTACTCATTTCCATAGTGCCAAGAAGAAAGCTAGCCTGAAATTCAAAGACCATCTAGGCCCCTTTATCATGAATAAGAAAGAAGGTTGGCAAGATGTTGATCAAATACTGGGGCAACAGCTTAAACTGAAAAGGATTTTCTGGTGGGTCCCTTATGACCCTAATGGCTTTGTCAGTGCCAAAAGAGTCAAATATAGGTTATTAGCCTATAACCATTGTCAAATTGCACAAATTGAACAGTATGCCAACAAAGATGAGTGGGTGCCAGGCACATTAATTGAAGAATTCACTCAAGAAGAGATAATGGAGAAAAATGTCAAAGATTTAGAAAAAACTCTTGACTTGGATTCTTTTCACCAGGTGACATTCAAGCTGCCACTCCAAGTTGGGGAAGGCACCTCCATGGCTGCAGCTGCACAGGCTGCCCAACAAGTATCTACAACAACAACAGCTACAACAAAGGGAAAGAAGTGATGGATGCACAGCAGGAAAGAGAGACAGAACAACCCACCACTTCCAAAGATCAAAGTCAAGGGCAAGCCCCTCCAAAGAAAACTAAAACATCACAAATTCCAGTCTTGCAAACTCCCCTTAATGAGGAGAGAGGTAAGAAACGGGATAGAGAGGAGCCCACACCTCCAAGTGGGTCAACACAGCAACCAGAAGCCAAGAGGCAAAGAATTGACCCTCAGGCTGAAGAAGAAATCAGTGAAGAAATGGTAGAGAGCTAGAACAGAGAGAAAGAGTCCAGCCAGCAGACTGCTACCAGCTCATTCCAGTAGGAACAAGGTGTGCAGCATAGTACAGAGGTGTCTTCTTCAAGACAGCAAGGCAAGTAGCCATCCGGTATTAAAGGAACTTTCATGGAGATCAAGGCACAAAATGAACTATTGAGAATAAAACTTTATGATCAATTCTTGAAAAAAACACCCTCCAAGCAGCAAAGATTGATGGCAGCTTATGATATCAAGGAGGACAAGATGATTTTTACACATTTCAAGCCTAAAGTTCCACACCCCAAATCATTTGCAGATTATATAAAAAAAAAAAATGGAAGTCCTCTCTAAGGACATGCATCCAATGGATCAAATTGAACTGCATAAGCAAACAGGGGAAATGGTTTATGCCATGCTTGTAGACAAGGCCATGCTAGCCCATCAGTTAAAAGAATCATTAAAAAATATAAATACTCAATTGGATTTATAAAGGATGTCTTCCACTGCCAAGGATAACCGAATAAAAACTTTGGAGGACATAATTGTTGATCTAGGACACAATCCTAAGGATCCAAAGGCTATCAAGGTCCTTATGAAGAAGAAGGAAGATGATATTGCTGCACTCAGAAAGCAGGCAAAGTTTCCTGCAACCATTCACCCTCAAACTGCAGAATTTGTACGGGAAACAGAGGTTGATGACACCATGGATTTGCTTCTAAAGATGAATCAAAGAATACTACAGATGGAGGCAGAATTGTAGAAAGCCTTGCAAGATAAACAGGGGGAGTCAACCTCCCAACCACCTCAAACATCTACAACTCTTGGCCTTGCTCCTCCTGCACAAACAACAGCAACCCCTCCTACCATTCCATCACCCACAACGGCTACATCAACTACAGATGCTACAACAGCAACAATAGCAACACCAAAATCTAGCATGAGTATGGAGGACCTAATGAAAGCTATCAAGGAGTTTGAGATTCAGGTGACAGAAGTAAAAGAGGCCAAAGAAAGGTTGGCCAAGCTAGAGGCCAGTTATGACAAGTCCAAAATGACAGTGGCCGAGAAGCAAAGGGAAATAAAAGCCCTAGAGACCAGAGTGAAAGCCTTAGAAAAAGAACTATCTCTAGACAAAACTCTGGCTGAGATCAAAAAGATTTTGTGGGCCAAAATTGGCCAATCAATCAATGCCCAATGGCGATCAATACAGGCCATACATGAACAAATTGAATTAATAGGCATGGCTCAATTTGAAACTCAGAAGGCCAGAGCAGCATTGGGGATTGTGCCTGAGCAGGCCAACAAGATGATCCATTTCCTGAACACTCACACTAAGGAAGAATTGGCAGCACTAGACATCCATAGTTGAACAGAGACTATCTTGACCACAAAGAAGGTGCTGACCTTGAGAAATTTCATACAGACTCTGGAATGGAAATGTCAGGAGATGCAAGTTGAAATAAATGACTTCAGAACAAAGATAACAGCATTGCAAAGCAGAGGATTGCCCAGCCTAGTGACTGGTGCTGGAAAGCTATTGTCCTGTGAACAATATACCACCAGAATCAACAATTATGTTGAAAATCAGATTACAGCATCTACAAGCTCCATAGAAGAAACAGGACCTCCCTTTGGGTAATCTCTTTATGATAAATTAGAGAACCTATTTTTTATTGAGCATGAGATTAATCAGCTATTTGAAGTGCCTCCAAATTTCTATAGATATACTGAAGCTGATGAAACACTCATAAAAATAAGAAGGCATCAGCTACCTCTAGCTGATTGGTGGCAATCAATGCTGGAAGTATTGCCCAGGTGATTTGGGTCTATTTTCTTTTTTCAGTTTCAGATTTCAGTTACAGTATAGGTCAGCAAAAAATCAAACACGCAGGCACTATATGAAGCATCAAGGCAATGACTCAGAAAAGCACTAAGATAGCATGCCCAGCAAATGCATATTAAAGACGCAACTACAGCCGACTTTGTTGATCCAAAAAGTCAAAGCTTGTTTGACAAAAGACAACTAGCACACCAATATTAACTACTGCAGTTATTTCTTTCATTTACTTCCTTGACAGAGTTGGTGATGTATTTTATTACACAATGACTCAACATCTAGATATTTTATCTCATATTTTGTATATATATACCCCCCATAGAACCTATTGGGGGTTGGATTTTTGTGAATCTCTCTCTGAAGAGCTGCATTGTATATTTCAGAATTTTTCCTAATAAAAATTGCTGGTGAAGTTCCTAGTCTCTGTACTGTTTGAAGGTGGAAATGAAGGACTGTGTTATGTTGCAGAATTCCTGTGTCGTTTAATGGAACAATAATTTATTCTAAACTATGTTTTGTCTTTCTGTGTATGCAAAGATCTACATGTGTTTCATGATCTTAGCAATAGGGAAAAAGAATAGCTTAGGACTTGCTTAAATACACCCTCTGCTCAATCTCTGTTTCTAAATATGTTTTCTTCAGAGTTAGTCATGAATATGAATTCTTAATTGCTCATGTTTAAACTAATTCTCTCACTGCAAATACCGTTTAGGAATGCTTAACTGCTCTTAAACAATATTCTCACTTTCTCCCTCAATCAACATAGTGGAAGATTCTTGACTACCTTTCACTCACCGATTTCATGCTTTCATCTCCCAAATCTGAAGAATTGTTCCATTAATGCCTATCTCGCTTTGCAGCAAAACCATTCCCTCAATGAAATACTTCAGTAGTACACCATCATGAACTCCATTGCCCAATGGTCCAGACTATTCTATAGTCTGTACACCAGCTCTGTTTGAGTTCATCATCCAACCAAATTTAAAACAAAATCAGTGCACCATAACTAGCCTAAAATCACCCCCAAAACAATGCTAAATTATAAAGAGAGAACCCTCTCTGGTTGCATGTAGGCTAGGACCTGTAGCTAAAAGATGGGTTAGTGGTTACCTCGGCCGTATTCCCTATAGGAAGCAGGGAATAATCTGAGTGATAACATCATTGGCAACTCCACTGGGGATACCTCAGTTTCAATTTAAAACTTAGAGGGAATCAAGCTTCCTGTTGTGTTTTTCAAACGAATATCCTGGCAAGTACCGTTTAAAAGCTGTGACTATAAAGCCTTCATAAAACACTAAGAAGGCAGACTTGGAAGCTGGATCCCAAGAAGAAAACTCGTTACACTAGGTTAAACCCTGACCAAGATCCTCCAGCTATTTTTGAAAATCCCAATTTAATCCCTAAGATCCTTAAGAAGCAAGAGCAACAAGAAGAGTTTTCTGATTCAAGTACTCAAGGAGTTCAGCAAAGCTATATTCCTACCCCTGCTAAAGTGTCAGTTCATCCTCACATTAGTCCTACTTCTCCTAGTTCTTCATCCACTTCCTAAAGTAACTTCCCCACTCCTCCATACACTATACATCCTACTCCTATTATCCCTGTTGTTCCAGCTGTTCCACTCCTTCTTGCTATCCCATTTATCTCTGCAAACATGGCTAACAGATATGCCCCTTTACACTTGCCTGCAAATCCAAGGGCTATGCCCCAAGACTATCAAAGTAAGATCACTTACTTTGATGGTACTGGTTCTTATACAGCCCAACAACACACCAAGAAAATGCAGGACTATTTTGAGAACTATGAAATTGATGACGAGGATGTAAGGATGAAAATTTTTGTCCAAAGTTTAACTGGTGATGTAAGGACCTGGTTTAGGTCATTAGCTGCACATTCTATAATCAATCCTGATGCCTTATACCTAAGCTTCTTAAACATATGGGAAAAGAAGAAAGACCCTTTACACATCCTAATTGAGTGTGATAATATAAAACGAGGTCCACAAGAAACAGTTCAGGACTATTGTGCTAGATTCAACAATATATACAACGCCATTCCCCAGAACCTAAGGCCCCCACCTAACTTGGCCTTGATCAAATTCCCTGATGGTTTTGATTCAGATATGGCATATCAGTTAAGAGAAAGAGCACCCCCTAGTCTGGCATACATGCAGAATGTAGCTGTCAGTGTGGAAGAAAACCTGATTGCTAAACGAAACAGAGCTAAAACTGAGAGAAGAACAACATTTAAAGAGGAACCTTCAGCTTTCGAGCAAAATCTTTGTGCAATCATCAAAGGTATGGACAGGTTAGGAGATAGAGTTGAGACCATTGAGAGAAAATCCTCTTGGGAAGGACAAACAAGCAACACTACTAGGAACCCTAATTTTAGAAAAAATCAAAACCCAAATGCTGGGAGGATTGGTCCTGATTAGAATATCAGACCTCCATTTCAAGAGAACTATGCAGAGGCCTCAACCTCTAATGAACAAATAGAAGATCCCCACATAAATCTAATGGGTTTGGACAGTGAACAACAAGTATTATTAACACAAGATGATCAACAAGCCCAAGAATGCAAACAATTTCAAACAAAATCTGGTGAGTCATTTGATTTCAGAGAAGGGTATGATACAACAGTCTATGAGGTACATAAACAATATAAATTAAGAAGCAGAACCATAGATGGGCCTGAACTTACCAAACCAACACATGCCAAATTGCCTAAGAAACCCAGTGATAAAGTTGTCTTAACAAAATCCTCAGATAAAAAACTTCAAAGGGAGGTCACAGTGGAAGATGTATCTGATGTACAGCCTTCAGTAAATCCCTCATCTACACCCCTCCTTTCAACAAAACTCATGAACGAACTTCCAGAAAATGATCATAACTCAGATATACCTCATAACAATATACCTGGTCAAGAGAAGGTCACCCAAAACTCAGCAGAAAAAGAAAAAATTGCTGCTCAAAATATAAAGGTTCAGATGGAAAAGCCTTTGAATTTAGAAACAGAAATTGGCAAGCTTAAAATAGCCATTCCTCTTTCTGAACTGGCCAAACATGAGGTCTTTAGACAACAAATCAATAGGTCATTGCAAGTACCAGAGAATAGGGATGCAGTTAATATTCTGGATGATCAACCAGAACTGATTTTTGGCTCGGAAGTCAATGGCAAATCAGTGGATGGAGGTGTCCCTCCATTTTATGTGAGCCTAAACATTCATGACAAAGTTCTACACAATGCCATGTTTGACTCAGGTGCCTCCCATAATCTAATGCCCAAGTCAGTAATAGAAAAACTTGATCTAGACATCACAAGGCCCTATAAAGACTTGTTTTCATTTGATTCCATCCAGGTAAGATGTCTAGGCCTTATTAAGGACCTTTGTGTGTCCCTAGTCCAATATCCATCTAAAACAATTTTGATGGATGTGGTAGTAGCTGACATTCCACCTAAGTATGGTATGCTTTTATCCAGATCATGGGGTGCCAAACTCCAGGGATCTTTGCAGCTAGACATGTCATATGCCACAATTTTAGTGTTTGGCCAGCCAAAGAGATTATACTGAGAAACATTGATGAAATATGTGGTCAGCAGTCAAGAGAGGCCCCAAAACTTCCCAATCTACTCCATTCATTCGAACATGGACTCATTTATATTATACAATGCTGATATGTGTCCCAAGACTGAGGAAAAGCTCCTAAAAACAATAGAAACAAGAAACATAAATGAACAGTCTAGTGCCCAAGATCAAGAGATCACTGATGTGATTGACATGACAAAGCTAACTAATATATCACATGAATTACAAAAGCCATACCTGCCCACTAAACAAACTTGTAAACTCACTGAAAGAAGCATTTATCAAGAAATCTTGTGGTATTTATAATTTGATGGGTCAGTGAACAAACTAGGAGCAGGGGCAGGGGTTTGGATACACAATACACAAAATGACCATGCTCAAGGTCGTGCATATAGGCTTAATTTTAGATGTACAAACAACATGGCCGAATACGAAGCCCTTTTGCTAGGTCTCAAACTGATTAGGAGTCTTGGAATAACCAAAGTTTCCATTTTAGGTGATTCAGATTTAATTGTACAGCAGATAAAGGGAAATTTGTTTACAAACGATCTCAGGCTAAGGTCTTACAGAGTAGTAGCAACTGAGTTACTCAGCAGCTTCTTGGATTTTCAGCTCACCAAAATACCTAGAAGCCATAATTTACATGTACATAGTTTGGCAACTTTTGCAAGTACCTGTAAACTTCCTTTTGGGCCTGACCACCAGTTCACTGCTGAGATTAAACACAGACCTATTGTCCCAGATAATGTAAAGAATTGGCAAGTATTTGAGAATGATACACAAATAAACAATTTTTTGACCATGCAAGAAGAATTCTCAAGCATAAACATAGACACAAGAACTAGGGATGATCAACAACAGACTGATAAAGTGAAAACTAATATATCCGTTGAAATAGCACATGTGATGTTGCATCCAACAACCTTTGACTATGCCAATTTACAGAAGCTAAAACAAGCAGACTTTGATGAAATCATTGAGGAAGAATCTAAAGTAATTGAACTAAAGGATAATTTCCTGCCCACGGGCCTAACTCCTTTAGAAGACTTTTTTGACTCAAATGACATCCCTAAGAAGCCAAAGATGCAACCCATAAACACAGAAATTGAGGAGTGTAACATTGGGACCACTGATAATCCCAAAATGATAAAGCTTTCCAGAACATTACCTCCTGACAAGAAATCAGAATATATTGAACTGTTTAAAGAGTTTCAAGATGTGTTTGCCTGGAGTTATGAAGACCTCAAATCCTATGATACTTCAATCATCCAACATACCATACCCTTGAAAGAAAACCAGAAACCTTTTAAACAAAAGTTGAGGAGAGTGAATCATGTCCTTCTTCCCCTAATTGAAAAAGAGGTGAAACGAATGTACAAAGCTAGAATTATTGCACCTATAAGATTTTCTGAATGGATTTCAAACCTTGTACCCACAAGAAAGAAAACTGGGGAGATAAGACTGTTTGTTGACCTGAGAAATTTGAACAAAGTCTCTCTCAAAGACCACTACCCCTTACCAAAAATGGATCACATCTTACAGAGGGTAGTGGGAGCTTCAAGGATCTCACTATTGGATGGTTTCTCAGGATTCAATCAGATTTTAGTTCACCCAGATGATCAAGATAAAACAGCTTTTACTATGCCTTGGGGAACCTTTAAATATGTCAAAATGCCTTTTGGACTCACGAATGATGGAGCCACATTTCAGAGGGCAATGGACATAGCCTTTGCTAAAGAAATCCATGACTTCTTAGTCATATACCTTGATGATCTCACAGCTTTCTCAAAATCAGACCAAGAAAATTTAGAACATCTCAGACAGGTGTTCTTAATTTGCAGAAAATATGG
>APFE030689038.1:99865-114941 GCA_000404065.3 Pinus taeda
CCCTGATAGGATTCAAGCCATCCTTCAAGTCCCTCATCCAAGAAACATCAAAGAATTACAAGCTTTTCTAGGAAAGATCAATTTCCTAAGAAGATTCATTCTTAACTTGGCCAAACTAGTAAGATTGTTGAATAACATGCTCAAGAAAGATTCCAAAGTCAAATGGATAGTAGAAGCCAAGCAGGCCTTTGAGGAAATCAAGATACCTTTGACAAGAACACCTGTTCTTACAAGTCCTAGATTTTATAGAGACTTTATAGTCTTTTCCTTTGCATCTGAACATACAATTTCTATTGTCTTATTACAAAACGATGACTCAAGATGTGAGAAACCCATTGCTTTTTTCAACAGAGCCCTTATAGATGCCCCACTTAAATAACAGATCATGGAAAAGCAAGCATATGCCCTTATAAAGGCCATAAAGGATTTCAGAATCTATATCTTGTACTCTCACATAATTGTCTATGTTCCCAATGCAGTGGTCAAAGACATCTTAACTCAAGAGAGAATTGAAGGTAAAAGGGGCAAATGGATAACCAACATTTTGGAATATGACATAGAGATTAAACCAACAAAACTTCTAAAGGACAAGGGCTAACTAAACTAATGACTGAAACCAATTTCCAAGCCCTTGACATCAATGAACTGGATGACGAACAGGAGATGGCGACTCCACAGATCAATCAGGCCTTCTTACAATCACCTTGGTATACTGACATATGTTTTGTATTGTTAAACCTGCAAGCTCCTCCAGGGTTATGCAGAACCAAAAAGAGATTTTTGAAAATGAAAGCTTCAAAGTTTTGTATCATAGATAATGTATTATTTTGGAAAAATCATGAAGGTATCTTTCTTAATTGCTTAACTTCGGATGAAACTGATATAGTTATTAGGGAATTTCATGTAGGAGATTGTGGAGGGCACTTATATTGGAAATCAACAGCTGATAAAATCCTAAGGGCTGGATTTTATTGGCCCTCCCTGTTTGCTGATGCAAAAAAGTTTGTAATGTCATGTCATAAATGTCAAATCTTTGAAGGAAAGAAAAAGTTGCTGCCTTTACCTCTCAAGCCTATTTGAACAGAAAAACCATTTCAACAATGGGGTTTAGACTTCATTGGGGAAATTCACCCTTCATCCTCTGTCCAGCATAGATGGATTTTGACAGCTATAGATTACTTTACCAAATGGATAGAGGCCATACCCTGTAGACAAGCCAATGACTCAATCATCATACAATTCCTAGAGACCAATATCTTGTCTAGGTTTGGCTGCCCAGAAAAGATTATAATAGACAATGCACCTGCCTTTAAATCCAAAAGAATGATCAGTTTTTGTTACAAATATCATATTACCCTAGGTCATTCCACAGCCTATTATCCTCAAGGAAATGGCCTAGCTGAGTCCTCCAACAAAAGCCTCATTAACATCATCAAAAAGATATTGGAGGAGAACAAAAAGAATTGGCATAAGAAGCTGGTAAATGCACTATGGGCAGATAGATTGACCACAAAAAGATCTATTGGTACAAGTCCATATGAATTGGTATATGGTCTGGAAGTTGTTTTCCCTTCATCTCTTGGGATCCCTGTGATCAAATTGTTGCAGGAAATACAAGCAGAACCTAATGACATCCAGAGAATGATCAATCAAACAATCCACTTGCAGCAAACAAGGGAAGAAGTATATCACAGAACCCAGGTTCTGCAAGAGAAGTTGAAAAAGATGTTTGATAAAAGAACAAAAGTTGAATATTTCTTCACAGGAAACAAAGTACTAAAATGGGATTCTAGGAGGGAAGACAAAGGGAAACATGGAAAATTTGATTTTCTCTGGAAAGGACCATTTGTGATTCAAGCTATACAGGGGAATAACACCTTTTTTCTGAAGAGCCTGGATGGTTCAAATGATGAGGAAGGCCCAGTGAATGGGAGAATGCTAAAGCACTATTATGATCCATGAACATAATACAACTACATATTGTACATAACTATGTGTATTTTTAGCATTTTTCATTTACTGCAGTTAGATAGAAAACCAAGTGCAGCAAATTTTGAAGAAAGATCAACAAGTTGTATCAAGTGTGGCATATATATTGAATGTTCCACCAACAAATCTGAGGGAAGTCTTGATAATAGAGAACCAATGATAAGAACTCAGAGAAACCAGCAAGAGACAAAGCTGTAATTTTTGCACAAATCAGGTCAAAAGATACTGCATATAGGTTGATAAGATTTAGATCAATGGTGTCCATGACAAAGAAAGTTCAAACTGTAGCAAGAATTGAAAAATAAGGCCATCTGACCTGTTGTTCTTGGCTTTCCACCAGGAAAAGCCATCCCCAAGTGGAGCCACTGTTAGGTTCCTATACCAATAGGTTTCATTTTTCATCATTGACAGTGGAAGGGCTAAATATGTTCATCATTGCATGTTGCAAAGGTTCCATATTTTGTATACAGACTAGGAAAATTAAAAGATGAAAAGAGGGTACGTCTTAAAAGAATAATCAAAAGGCAAGAAAATCAATTGGTCAGAAAGAATAGTGAAAATGAACCCCAAATCAAAGAGCAGGAAAGTGGCCAGTCAAAATGCCACTACTATCTTATTGGCAGCATCACAATGTGCAAATACTGCTGCTAATCATACTTGATGGATGGCCCAACAGTTCAATCTGGACCATGCCATGCTTAAATTGTTTGTTGTATAATAGAGAATGATTCCTGTCCAAACAGCTCAAGCTTGGCATATGACTAGCTAGGTAGAGAAATGAAGGAGCCCAACTGCTTAATCTGGGTCCTTGGAAGAGATAAGGGTACATTTAGATAGGAGGATAGTCAGAAGAAAAAGATGACAATCAGGGTTTGCTAATCTAAGTGCACTTAACTCAAGGAAGAAAAAATGTTAGGATTGTTAGGCTGGGTAAGTAGTTTGAGGTTGCAGAAGCAAGTGTGTGATCATTATTTGGCTTGTCAAGAAGGACTCATCTCATTCATAGCATTCACACCATGGCAGAGGTTTGATGACATAACAATGGAAGCATGACTAATTTCCCTTTTCCCCCAAAGATCATTTACTAACACTCCCCAAAGACCTTGGGATCTACCCAATAGTCTTGTTTCATTTCATTTCAGTACCAGTCCCAAGTCAAATTCTCAGATTGACTAAAGGAAAAGAAGCCACATTTCTTGTGTAAAAATCATCTTTCTGAATTCCATTCCTCTTCTGTGTCTAAGTTTCATTTCATAATATTAGCACTTTCCCCTGCATTTTCACCTCACAAAGTCATATTAACATCTAATTTTATTATTTAGCTCCTTAACATTGCTCCCCTTCCCTAGTTCTACAAAAAACTATATAAAATCCCAAAAAACTATTTAATACCCCACCCCATAGCGATATAGCTATATAAGTCAGTCTTGGGAAATATTTAGTCCATCTGGGACTAATATTAACCCTCCCCCCTTTCAAACACTATGGAATTAATTAAATTTTGGTTGAAATAAAAGTCCATAGTGTTGCCCGCTCAAAAAACCTCATTTCTCCCTTTTCGCGCTAATGTACCCATTTTTACGTTTAATGAAATAAATATAAAATGGGCGCATTCACAAAACCATCGCTAAACCAAAGTTTAAAACCCACCCCCCACTTATATTTTTATTTTATTATTATTTTATAACCTGGTGGGCTCCGCAGTTAACCCTCTGCCAACACGTAACGCTCGCCAGCCGTCCAATGATCGGCCCTCCGAATCCAAGGGTGAGCGGTCATTTTCGCTCACAAGCCAGCGGATGTTTAGTGTCCGGGGGATTGGCGGTTTCACTGCCGTACCCCCGCCACATGTCGCATTCCCGGTGTGTTCGGAGGCCCCTCCCCCGATACCGCTTATGCTGAAAGGTGGTGTGGGGAGGAAACCAGATACCGCCCTCCGCCCCTTGACGTCAACACCACATCATCTATGACGTCACCGCCGCGTCCGCGCCCTGCTGCCATGCCATTGCCACCTAATCTGCCCGCGTCCACGCCATGCCGCCGTGTCCTATGCCACCTCACGATCTACGTCAGAGGTCCACGTCATCCTGCTGTACTTGAGACCTGCCGATGACGTCAACGCAAAAAAGCGCCAAAACCACCAAAAAGTCCCAAATTTGCATAAAATAATGCAAATAGACTGTTTTATGTCATTTTCATTGGTTATTTTGGGAGCGTTGTGCATGCCATTTACATCGATTTGCTGCCCAACCTGGAATTTAGCCGTCCAAGCTGCTGCTGCCTGGAAATTCAACTCAATTTCTCGCCATTATTCCAGCTCAACACCCTCGGCGCTGTGAAAACCAGGTATTTGCGCACAGTCAACCTTTTTCACCCCTGTTTTCACCATTTTGTCCATTTTTTACCTGCATAAAATTCTGCAAGCTCCCACACTAAGCCAATTATGTACCTAAGTGTTGTCTGAATTTCCTGGTTAGTCCCCTCTTCCCACTAAGCTCAGTAAACCCGCGTCTGTTGGCAAACGTTACTTGAAAAATTGGTTTTAAGAGCCCATGCTGTCGACCAAGGTTCACACCATTGTTCACTAAACATTTCACCAAATTTCTCTCTGCAAATGTCCGCCTACTCAGCTCAAAGACAATTTTATTTTCCCTATAGCTGCCCCACAAGTTTATCAACTAGGGAAAAGGACTGTTGAGACTCTGTGATTTCTCTTTTGACGCACATTGCAAACAGCTAAATCCACTGCCAAATACAAATTCAATTTGCAGCTTGCAATAGTTGTACTAAATCCTGGTTTCAAATATTAGCACAGAAAAAATGTCCAGATGGCCGCTCCAGCAGCTCTAAATGTTGTTCTTATCAATGCACCTAACAAGGAGCTTGAAAAGCTGCCTTTAGCCGACAGGGATTATCTAATTCAGGATTTGGTGGGAGACAGAAACCACTTGCAGACCTTCTGCCAGCTGAGAAATAGTTACTTAAACAATAGTGACATGTATGGCATTTGGGAGTTAAACTTGCCCATCTATTTCTTGCCTTCTGTAAACATTTTCCCTGAGATAATTCACCTCTGTGCTGAAAATTATGATCCAAGCCTGAGAGCTGTCAAGTCTCCATCTAGGAGCATACGCTTCCATATTACTCCTGATTCCATCAATCAGATGCCGAATTTCAAAAAGACTCAACTGTTCATCCCATTCTCCATGAAATACCTGCTGGATGAAGGCCCCAAACTCTCCAGCACTGAGATTGCTAGAATTGCCAAGACCTTCATGAGAGCAGACCGACAACCTACAGGGCCACCTCCTTTCCTATATGTCAATTTCAATGAGGTAGGAAAGCTGCTTGTAGACATTATATCCTCTGTGCTAGGTTTCAAAACAAGTGAGCATATTGATGAAACAGTGTTGGTCCTTTTGTCTGCATATAGCCTTGGAAAGCCCCCTACTGTCAAGTACAACTATGCCAAGTTCATTGCCAATAAAATACATGACTAGCTGCTAAAGCTGGACATGGAGGCAGTATTCAAATATTCATCATATATCTATCATTTGTTCATGTACTATCAGTCAGATTGCTTCCAATTCCCGATTAAGAAGATAGATTCACAGGGTGAGAGGAGGTTTGTTATCTTTTGGTCATTAGTTTTTCATCAAGTCCAGAACTCTCCATTTTCTGACTGTGAGTTCATTGACCAATTTGTTTATCCAGTCTCATGTCTCTTGAAAAGAACTCCTCCTCCTAGGTTGTCATATGACATGCAGAAAATATTGCAGTTGTCTAAGAATTACAAAATGGGTGATTGGTATCTATACCAAAATCACATTGTCATTAGGATTTATGGTTGTGAGCTCTATCCCTACAGGCTCCCAAGATATGTTCCCATGAGATTGTTTGCCTTGGAATACTATAGGCAACTCATTAACTCAGATCTTACTCACTTCCATAGTGGCAAGAAGAAAGCTAGCCTGAAATTCAAAGACCATCTAGGCCCCTTTATCATGAACAAGAAAGAAGGTTGGCAAGATGCTGATCAAATACTGGGGCAACAGCTTAAACTGAAAAGGAGTTTCGGGTGGGTCCCTTATGACCCTGATGGCTTTATCAGTGCTAGAAGAGTCAAATATAGGCTATTAGCCTATAATCATTGTCAAATTCCACAAATTGAACAGTATGCCAATAAAGATGAGTGGGTGCCAGGCACATTAATTGAAGAATTCACTCAAGAAGAGATAATGGAGCAAAATGTCAAAGATTTAGAAAAGAATCTTGACTTGGATTCTTTTCACTAGGTGACATTCAAGCTGCCACTCCAAGTTGGGGAAGGTACCTCCACGGCTGCAGCTGCACAAACTGTCCAACAAGTATCTACAACAACAACAGCTACAACAAAGGGAAAGAAGTGATGGATGCACAACAGGAAACAGAGACAGAACAACCCACCACTTCCAAAGATCAGAGTCAAGGGCAAGCCCCTCCACAGAAAACTGAAACATCACAAATTCCAGTCTTGCAAACTCCTCTTAATGAGGAGAGAGGTAAGAAACGGGATAGAGAGGAGCCCACACCTCCAAGTGGGTCAGCACAACAACCAGAAGCCAAGAGGAAAAGAATTGACCCTCAGGTTGAAGAAGAAATCAGTGAAGAAATGGTAGAGAGCTAGAACAGAGAGAAAGAGTCCAGCCAGCAGACTGCTACCAGCTCATTCCAGCAGGAACAAGGTGTGCAACATAGTATAGAGGTGTCTTCTTCAAGACAACAAGGCAAGCAGCCATCCGGTATTAAATGAACTTTCATGGAGATCAAGGCACAAAATGAACTATTCAGAATACAACTTTATGATCAATTCTTGAAAACAACACCCTCCAAGCAACAAAGATTAATGGAAGCTTATGATATGAAGGAGGACAAGATGATTTTTACACATTTCAAGCCTAAAGTTCCACACCCCAAATCATCTGCATATTATATAAATACAAACATGGAAGTCCTCTCTAAGGACATACATCCAATGGATCAAATTGAACTGCATAAGCAAACAGGGGAAACGGTCTATGCCACGCTTGCAGACAAGGCCACGCTAGCCCATCAGTTAAAAGAATCATTGAAAAAGACAAATACTCAATTAGATTTAGAAAGGATGTCTTCCAATGCCAAGGATAACTGAATAAAAACTTTGGAGGACATAATTGTTGATCTAGGACACAATCCTAAGCATCCAAATGGTATCAAGGCCCTTATGAAGAAGAAAGAAGATGATATTGCTGCACTCAGAAAGTAGGCAAAGTTGCTTGCAACCATTCACCCTCAAACTACAGAACTTGTACGGGAAAAAGAGGTTGATGACACCATGGATTTGCTTCTAAATATGAATCAAAGAATACTACAGATGGAGGCAAAATTGGAGAAAGCCTTGTAAGATAAACAGGGGGAGTCAACCTCCCAACCACCTCAAACATCTACAACTCTTGGCCCTGCTCCTCCTGCACAAATAGCAGCAACCCCTCCTGCCATTCTAGCACCCACAATGGCTACATCAACTACAGATGCTACAACAACAACAACAGCAGCACCAGAATCTAGCATGAGTATGGAGGACCTAATGAAAGCTGTCAAGGAGCTTGAGATTCAGGTGACAGAAGTAAAAGAGTCCAAAGAAAGGTTGGCCAAGCTAGAGGCCAGTTATGACAAGTCCAAAATGACAGTGGCCGAGAAGCAAAGGGAAATAAAATCCCTAGAGACCAGAGTGAAAGCCTTAGAAAAAGAACTATCTCTAGAAAAAACTCTGGCTGAGATCAAAAAGATTTTGTGGGCCAAAATTGGCCAATCAATCAATGACCAATGGCGATCAATACAGGCCATACATGAACAAATTGAATTAATAGGCATGGCTCAATTTGAAATTCAGAAGGCCAGAGCAGCATTGGGGATTATGCCTGAGCAGGCCAACAAGATGATCCATTTCCTGAACACTCACACTAAGAAAGAATTGGCAGCACTGGACATCCATAGTCGAACAGAGACTATCCTGACAGCAAAGAAGGTGCTGACCTTGAGAAATTTCATACAGACTCTGGAAAGGAAATGTCAGGAGATGCAAGCTGAAATAAATGACTTCAAAACAAAGATAACAGCATTGCAAAACAGAGGATTTCCCAGCCTAGTGACCGGTGCTGGAAAGCTATTGTCCTGTGAACAATATACCACTAGAATCAACAATTATGTTGAAAATCAGATTACAGCATCTACAAGCTCCATAGAAGAAACAGGACCTCCCTCTGGCCAATCTCTTTATGATAAATTGGAGAATCTATTTTTTATTGAGCAAGAGAATAATCATATGTTTGAAGTGCCTCCAAATTTCTATAGATATATTGAAGCTGATGAAACACTAATAAAAATAAGAAGGCATCAGCTACCTCCAGCTGATTGGTGGCAATCAATGCTGGAAGTATTGCCCAGGTGATTTGGGTCTATTTTCTTTTGTCAGTTTCAAATTTCAGTTACAGTACAGGTCAGCAAAAAATCAAACACGCAGGCACTACAGGAAGCATCAAGGCAGTGACTCAGCAAAGCACTAAGACATCATGCCTAGCAAACGCATATTAAAGATGCAGCTACAGCCGACTTTGTTGATCCAAAAAGTCAAAGCCTGTCTAACAAAAGACAGCTAGCACACCAATATTAACTACTGCAGTTATTTCTTTCATTTACTTCCTTGACAGAGTTGGTGATGTAATTTATTACACAATGACTCAACATCTAGATATTTTATCTCATATTTTGTATATATATACCCCCCATAGAATGTATTGGGGGTCAGATTTTTGTGAATCTCTCTCTGAAGAGCTGCATTGTATATTTCAGAATTTTTCCTAATAAAAATTGCTGGTGAAGTTCCTAATCTCTATACTGTCTGAAGGTGGAAATGAAGAACTGTGTTATGCTGCAGAATTCCTGTGTCGTTTAATGGAACAATAAGTTATTATAAACTATGTTTTGTCTTTCTGTGTATGCAAAGATCCACATGTGTTTCATGATCTTAGCAATAGGGAAAAATAATATATCAGGACTTGCTTAAATACACCCTCTACTCAATCTCTGTTTCTAAATATGTTTTCTTCAGAGTTAGTCATGAATATGAATTCTTAATTGCTCATGTTTAAACTAATTCTCTCACTGTGAATACTGTTTAGGAATTCTTAACTGCTCTTAAACAATATTCTCACTTTCTCCCTCAATCAACATAGTGGTAGATTCTTGACTACCTTTCACTCACTGATTTCATGCTTTCATCTCCCAAATCTGAAGAATTGTTCCATTAATGCCTATCTGGCTTTGCAGCAAAACCATTCCCTCAAAGAAATACTTTAGCAGTACACCATCATGAACTCCATTGCCTAATGGTCCAGACTATTCTGTAATCTGTACACCAGCTCTGTTTGAGTTCATCATCCAACCAAATTTAAAACAAAATTAGTGCACCATAACTAGCCTAAAATCACCCCCAAAACAATGCTAAATTATAAAGAGAGAGCCCTCTCTGGTTGCAGGTAGGCTAGGACCTGTAGCTAAAAGACTGGTTAGTGGTTACCTCAGCCGTATTCCCTATAGGAAGCAGGGAACAACCTGAGTGATAGCATACGTATACACACACTCTCACAAGAGGAAAAGCGCGTATAGGTTGGAAAAACAAGGAAATTCAAGAGAAAAGAATACCAAGGGTCAATAACATGGTATGAGCCTAGAATATTGAGCAGAGTAACGACTATTTGATCCCGCCCAAGAATACCAGGGGTCCTAAGTTGTTTTGGTTTGAGGTATTGAGAAATGCCTAAATCTATATAAGGAGGAGAATATCATTAGGCCATGGTGTGCAAGTGAATGGGTTTTTTAGGAATAATTATATTTGAAGTATATGTTATGTTGCATGGGCTATGATTATGAGATGATCTGAAATATTTCGTGCACCTTGGATACAATGTCAGATCAGGATCATAAGAACTAAAATGACATATTATTGAATGATCTAATGTTGATTAGGCTAGATCTGAATACTAACGCATGTTTTATATTGTAAATGTTAAGATTTGGGTATGAACGAAGTCTGAAATAGCTACGAAGTTTTAAGTTAGTATTTGTAGATCTATGCGTTGGTTCGATTTGGTAAAAGCGCATATACACATTGGTTCAATACATCAAAGTAGCGTATACATTATGAAATATGATGTTTGAAGTTGCAGTTGGTTTTGGTTGTTGATGTAGAGTCCTCAATTATGCTTTGTGTTCTGATGACTTTGTTCTGGTGAAAGTGTTCTGAATGTTCATATTGATTGATTGTGATTTGCTTCAGTGATGATGGATTTTTAGTGACCGGTTGTATTGTAGTGGTGATTGAGTTTGAGCTTCAAAGTTGCTGATGGGTCCAGTATGAAAATTTGATGAAACAAGGCCTTCATATTGTGGTGTTGTGTTCCAAGAGTATCTAGTCTGAAAATTTATGAAATGTGGTCCCTAGAGGAAGAGACAAGGTCATAGCCTTCTGTAGGTTGGCACCTATGTGCTGGTAAACATATCAGGCAATACAAAATCTAGGGGGTTGGAGCTCCCTTACAGTAGCATCTGGAAAACAAGTGAAGGTTGGAGCCTTCCATAGGTTGACGTCTACGTACTAGTAAATAGATCGGCTAGTACAAGAGATAGGGGGTTGTAGCTCCCTTCCAGTAGAAGCTGGAGAACAAGAGAAGGTTGTAGCCTTCTGTAGGTGAGTGCCTACATATTGGTATGAGTCTGCACCAGTACAACATTGTAAATAGATTTTTCTTATATTAAAAGAAGATAGCAACAGGTGGTTTTTGTCCCGCATTGGGTTTCCACCTTAATTATTGGTGTTCATGTGTGTTACTTATGTGTGATGGTTTATTCTATTATTACTACTCATGGTTCCTGTTTATATGGGTAGTAAAGTACTGATGCACTGATGAAATATTAACATATGATGAATTAACTGAATCATAAGTTCATTGTATATATGTTGGTTGTCTTAAAGACAGGTGCATGTACACGCGAGTTACCTTCATTGAAGTAGCGTATATAAATCTGAGTATGGAAATGAAAAATTTATTGATTTGATAATACTAATTCACACCCCCTCTCAATATTATTGCCAACATTGATAAAGTGAGGCATTGTGAGACTAAAAAGGAAATATTGAAAAAACTCCAATGTCTATATGGAGGATAAAGCTCCAAATCAATAAAGGAGGTTGATGAACCTTGTTTCTAAAGAATTGAATTTGAATCTATGAATCCTGCTAGTAATGAGAAGAAGAGAAGGAAGAAGAAGAAGAAGGCATCTCAGAGGAAATATGCTCAAAATATTGAAAGTATTTCTTCCAGTGAGAAACTTGTTGCTCATCAATCTGGAGAGGATGATGAAGAATTATAAGAAAGGACATCTTGAACATAATGTAAGTTATTTTTATTTGATAAATGTAAAGAGATTGGTCACCTATCCTCTATATGTTTATTTGAATTTTCTGAGATAGCTATACATCTAGTGTTTGTGAATAGAGGCCTACATTTGTAGCAATAACTAATTAGGGTACCTCAAAGGAAGAAGAGAGATCCCAAGTGTGCTCATCCATAGGAGAAAATAAGAGTACCCCTGGTAAAGATGAAGAAGGGATACCCCTTAGACCTATGGAAGAATCCATGAACATAAAGAGAAATTTAAATCTTTCTGCTGACTCAAATAGCACCTTTGATAGTGGGGAAAAGGATCTAGATGAAAGAATTTATTTTAAGAGGAAGTTGATATCTAATCTAAAAGATATCATGGATATATCATAAGAAAATCTCAAGCAAAAGGAGTAGTTACATGAATCTGAGCTTGAGAATGAGAAGTTGAGCAAAAGAATTATATATTTAAATGCTCAATAGGAAGAGGCTAGGAGATTGAATGGGGTGCTAAAAATTCAGCTAAATGAAATAGAAGCTAACTGTGAGAGACTACGATCTGAAGTAGTCTCATTGAGACATGAAATAGTAAGGAACAAATAAGAGATGTCTTAATATCAGAAGCTTGAGGAGAGAGGAAGGGTTTTGAATGGGGTGTTAACAATTCAACGAAATGAAAGAGAGGCTCACTGTGAGAGATTACGAGCTGAAGTAGTCTCATTGAGACATGAAATAGTAAGGAAAAAATAAGATTTGTCTCAATATTAGAAGCTTTAGGAGAGAGGAAAGGCTTTGAATGATATGCTTGTTAAGAATATATCCCCTCTCATCAAGTTTGGTTTGGGTTTCATAGGCGAATCGAGCCTCAAGAAGGAAAAGGTTGAAGGGTCAACCACCCATGTAAGTACGGTTCAAAATACCAACAACAACAAAGGAAAATAAGTTTTTGGATAACAACATAAAAAAGGAAAGAAACAAAAACAAGTGAATAAAAGGCAATAGTAGAATTCTGATAAGGAACAACAAGGAGAGAAATGGAAGAGAGACAAGTAGCAACAAGAAAGAATGCAAGGCATTAATGCAAACTACCATGGAAGGAACATGAAGAACCAACATAGGTCCCTTCCCCCTCAAGGAAAAAGCCCTCAAATAAAAGGTATATTCAAACCTCAAAATCCCTATTATGGGTGATAAGGCACATCAATAGGTACATTATAAGGGTCATAATGCCATCCTCCATCTTTGGAACTATCTATTTCTCACATTTATTGATAATTTTTATTATACTGCGGTTAGTGAGAGGGGTAAAAGATGTTTTGATATGTCATGTGGCTTTGTCAGGCCAAGTAATAACTCCACGAATTCAATTCATGTTATTCCTTTAGGTTGGTATTTATTATATACATGAGGGAGAGACTATTCACTTCATCTCCCGATGACTGTTCATATTCTTTATTATTTATTTGCATTAACTACATTCACCCAATCTTGATGATTAGGTGTCAACATTCCCCCCCTTAATCTGAAGGGATGTTGGTGAGTCCAAGCATCATTCTGAATCATTCAAGCTTTTCTCTTCCAAGCTCTTTAGTGAATAAGTCTACAATTTTCTCATTAGTGTAACAATGACGGAGATGGATTGTTTTGGCCTCAACATGATGTCGAATCAGATGATATTTAGTATTGATGTGCTTCGTTTGATCATGGAACTTTGGGTTCTTGGCCAAATTCATTACAGAGGTATTGTCAATCATGAGTGGAGTTGATTGTACTTGTTTTACCTGCAAATCTTCAAGAATTTTCCTGAGCCACGCAATTTCTTTTGTTGCCTCAACTGCTACCACGTATTTTGATTCTGTTGTGGAATCTGCTGGAACTAATTTTTTGCATGATCTTGAGGAGACAACTCTTGATTCAAGACTCATAGCATATCCTGAAGTAGATACACTGGTTTCTTTGTCTCCATCGAAGTCTGAATCAAAGTATCCAATCAAGCTGAAGTCGTCCACCCATGTATACTTGATACCAAAGTCTTGAGTTCCCTTCAAGTACCTTAGAACTCCTTTTGCAGCAGACCAATGTCCCTCACAAGGCTTTTGCATAAACCTGGAGAGGATTCCAACAATAAATGAAATGTCTAGTCTGGTAGTAGTTAGGTAGTTGATACTTCCTACAAGCTATCTATACTTTGTTGCATCCTCAAATTCTTTTCATTCAATAGATGTGAGCTTTAAGTTTTGTTCCATTGGAGTAGTAAGAGGATTTCATTCTGTCATGCCAAACTTATTTAACAGATTTCCAATGTACTTATTTTTGGAAAGAAATATGGACTTTGGACGTTGAGTTACTTCAATACCAAGATAGTAATGAAAATAGCCCAAACTAGTCATTTCAAAACTTTTCTCCAATTCCTTCTTTAAGGATGCAATGTAGATTTCATTTTTCCCTGTCATCAAAAGGTCATCTACATATACCACAGGATATACAACTGTTTTGCCATAATTTCTTAACAAATAAAGTTGCATCATCAAGATCATAATGTTTAAAATTGAGTTTCAGAAGATGCTTAGTTAGTTTTTCATACCAGGCTCGTGGTGCTTTTTTGAGGCCATACAAGGATTTCGCATGTTTGCATACTTTATTTTCATGTCCTTTCACTGCAAATTATTTAGGCTAGGACATAAAAACATTCTCTTTTAGATATCCATTCAAGAAAGTAGTTTTTACATCCATTTGATGGACTTTCTAACTGTTCTGAGCTGCTAGGGAAAAGAGTGTCCGGATGGTAGCCCATTTTGCTGTGGGGACAAAAGTATCCTCATAATCGACCCCTTCCTTCTGCAAAAAACCTTTTTCCACAAGCCTATATTTGTGCTTGTCAAGTGAGCCATCAGCTTTATACTTGTTCTTGTAGACTCACTTGCAACCAATTGGTTTGGTTCCTAATGGATGATCAACCAGCTTCCAAGTGCCATTCTTTATGAGGGCATCAAACTCCTTTTGCATCGCTTCTTTCCATTCATCATGAGAAGCAACTTCTTTGAAGGAAGTTGGTTCAAAATCTATAGACAAGTTTAATTCACAATCATAAGAAACATCCATATCAACAGGTGAATTAGAATCATCTACATCACCTTCATTTTTCCGGTTTAAATTTCTAGTTCCTGTCTTTCCAACTTCATCAGGATGACCCCTTTCAAGTGTCTTTATCAGCCACTTTAGGGGACCTTTCTCAGATGATCCAAGCTGCTCCGTTGATTAAGTTGGGATTGAATCAAGCTTGAGTCTCCCAATTCTATCAATCACATCACTTAAAGCATCATGCATTGTTGGAGTTTCATGCGGGGGAGAGAGTTCTTCATAAGAATATTCCACATGTTGATCTAGTATAGGAACCCCCCCTTCAAAATGTGGAATCTGATGATCAAATTCTTGAAATGATTTTTCATTTGTGAATCTATCCAAGCGATCAAGTTGCCACTCAACAACATTGTCAGTTTTGGATGACTCAAGAAAAAATACATCTCTAGATACAACAAACTTTTTATTGACTTCATCATAGAGACGGTATGCTTTGGAGGTGTTTGAATACCCCAGGAAGATACACTTACGACTTCTTGCACCAA